>SNQJ01S0036506.1:81492-93125 GCA_010110895.2 Picea sitchensis
TCAAATATTTCTTTCATTTTGGCTTGATGAACCTAGGAATTTATCTGCACCTATCCTCTTACCTACTTATTCATCACTAAAACATATTTTCCATACAAAATGAAAACCAAAACAATTGCTCTACTAAACTGTAAAATGCAATTAACTTCTCTACAAACTAAAAATAAATGCTTGACCATAATCTTGTTTATGTACATAAACCTCATACACTAATCATCCTAGCCACTTTGATCGAGTGAAATGGAACTTCCAGTGATTCTATGGAAGTTCCTTACTTCTTGGATGAACTTCTTGTATGCACTTTTGCAAAATAAGGACAAGCATAAGTAAAAACTGTAAAATCATATGATTATGAGTACATACTTATAATATGAAAATACTAGTCTCATATAACTTAAGTCATTTGAGACATTGGATATTGTAGACTCCAACCAAAGTGCAATTGGATCATGAAAAATATAATAAATAACAAATTGATCAACAAAAATTGAGGTTCCTTCTTCGTGATTGAGTTGATTGAACTTCTCCTGAAAAATATTTGATTTCTCCTTGTGATTCTGATGAAACAAAAGGAGGAAGCACAATAAATTCAACACATTTTAAGATTTCAAATGGTTCTTATTCACTATTGTTAAGCTTTATATCTTTAAGAACAAACAAAAGAAAAACATCTTTATGAAATTCTTCATCATATCTCTTCTAGTTATCATAAACTGGTGCACTAATAACACTTTTTTAAGATGCCACTTTATATATATGTTCCTCAATACCAAGCTCTCTTTCTATTTCATAACAGTCATATACAAACTTATTACTATATGAATTTTTTTTCAAGGATTATATAGAAATCTGCACATATTCTTCAACTTTATATTCATTAGACACAAAATTTGTGTTGTGGAAAATAATATGAGCATATTTACAAGAATCATTCTTATATTCCTCATGAAAAAACCATTGATTAGTATATTTATCATAAAAAACAAAGGGAAACACATCATCAATAATCTTACCTTGAAATATATTTACATAATTTTCAAAAACATAATATTGATTTTGGTCAAGGCGTGACATAAAGCATTGTCTCTTCTTGAAAATATTCATGAACATATACATAACTGAGATCCTTTTCAAACTCAATTTCAAAAAATCCTTTCTCCTCTTCACTGTTGTAGAAACAATGTTTTCTATGTTCTATAACTGACTCAAGTTCTTCATTACAACAATGTTTAAAAAGAAACTCAGAATATGGAAATTCATAAATCTTCCTTTGATCTTCTTGAAAATGTAAAAAATCATCAACACATACCAGATTTCTTGAAACAACAGAAGGTGCTTGTAATTCATGACCGTCCTTAAAATAAGACATATCCATCTAAATAGAATATTTACCAGTATATTGCAAGACATAAATAAGTATTGTATCCTTATAATGATTCTTTGATGCTTATGTGTAATCACTTTCCAGTGATACCTCTTCATTTGAATCCACAAGGTTGTTTTCTTCATTCTCATTGCTATAATCAATTTCCATTTAAAAATATTGTTCAAATTCATCATCAATGAATTATTTTTTCTCTACACTACTACAGGAAAAATATTCTATATGTTCTATAACTAATTTAAATCTTTCATTACAACAATTTTCAAAAAGAACCTCAATGGGATATTTCCTTTTGTAACAAGAATGAAACAATATATGAAAATCCTTAAGTGAAGCTATACAAGCAACGGGTAAATATATGTACCATTGTTGAGCATCTCCCTCTAAAGATATCATGAACATTTTCATGAGGAAATCTTCATGAAAAATACTCATTTGATGCATACATAAAAGAAATTCTATTAAATTCTTAGTCGTATTATCATCATCAACTTCTCTGAATCTAGGAAGACAGTCACCCTAGACTCCTGCACCATGAATATGATTAGGAAATCCATGTATATTTGAAAAATAAAATGGAGCATTCATAGAAACAATTGAACTCACCATTAAAACACATTGGAGTTTCCACTAGTATCACAGTGGACCGAGGAGTAACATGATTTTTCAATAAAGGTAGAAGGGAAGAACCTATTTCTTGACAGAATTATAAGGGAGAATTTAGGATATCTATCAAAGGTTATGGGGAAATTTGAAGAAAAATATGACTCTACACGTATATCAATTAGATCTACAAATTCAACACTTTTGTGAACAACGAAAGGAGATGTTTATAGATTAGGGTTACATGAAGAAGAAAATATTAAGTTTTCTCTAATATTTATCAAGGCCATGAGATTCTATGGATCTAATTATACTGGAACCTAAGAAATATTAGGGTTAGTTCTAGTGTATCTTCTGGTAGATGTCAGGTTTTCCTTCTATGGAGTTGCTAGGTGAAATGTTAATATCTAGATGTTTGAGGCTTGTTCGCCATCAATGATTAGAACTCACAATGTCATATCCTAGCGAAAAATATATTCAAATTCCATCCTCGAAAATGGAGCCATTTCGTATTTTATCCTTGTATGTTCCAGACTATTATTAGAACGATGCCAAGACACCCTATTGACGATAAAAATCGCAACATGGAATTTCAAAGTATTGCTAAAGCCCTATTATTTAAACTATGCTAATAATATAATACTAGTAGGTGGGACCCCCTTGTAGTCTGGAGGCTCGAAGATAGTCATATCACACATTTTCTATTGTTGTTTCGATGATGATTTCACACTCCTATATGGTTGACGATGTAGTCTTGGTTTCATTTTGACATAATAATAGGTGGATGATTGATTTTGATTTTCTGAAATTGAAAGCATTATTTTTAGGTTATGATGGGCATATATTTATAGTTTCTATGACTTGATCATGTCACAAATCATCATGATCTACTACCTGGCCACATGCACACAAGAAACATGTTAGTAATGACATAACCAAAACAAATAAAATAAAATTATGGTAAAAATACTAAAGGGAAAGGATCTATGTTTGAGTTATGATTAAGGGTTATATGCAAATGAAAGGTAAAAGATGTTAGTATTAATCCTAACTATTATATGTTTGGTTAGTGGCTATGTGATTTCATTTGATTTATTTTGGGCACATATAACATTGCAATGCATATGGTATGGCATGAAAACTTGGCAAAGGTTAACGTGAATGTTTTGGGTGGCGCATTGGGCAAGGAATATCATCACAGATTTCAATGGTTTGGAAATTGATTACATGGTTTAATGCATGGGTGAATTTTGGTAGTCTTGTACTTAGGAATTGAACAAGATAGGAGATGGAAGTGACATGCAGTAAATGCACATCACTCCATACTCCCCCATCAGGCCATCACCATAGTATTTTTCATTGTTTTCATTTCGATCTGTTGGTGGTTAAGCTCCACATTTTAGGCTTGGGAAGAAAATGCTCGACCAACTTTACCTTTTAAGCTCTCTGTTATAGGTATGGTTATTTTTTCACCCAATCCATGAATTATGCTCTGTGTATGAACAAACAATGGCTCGGTAATTCTTGGGTTTATGTTTTCTTGAGAATTGCAACTGTGTAAATGCATGTTTCTTCTCTCTGGAATGACTATGTAATTGTTTGGATTACAAGAAAAAGAATTGGTTTTGGGTTGAGTTGTTCATTCGTTGGTTGCTTCGTTGGTTTAAATCGTGGTGGGTATTTGTGGATATCAAGTTAATGTGGTATTACCTCTATGTGTTTTAATGGTGGAGGGTTTTTTCTTTGTGTTTTATTGTCGGTTTCTTCCTCACATTCATGAGTGTAACCCTATCCAATCATGTTTAGACTGCCATTTTTTTGCCGTGTATTTATCGTACCAAATTCGTGGTCATGGCTCATTCTCATTTTATTGGCACCAAAGTATCACAAGAATTGGTCTTAGGGTGGCCATAATGTTGATATATACTGTATGGTTCTTGGCTAATATAAGTTACGCCTTGGTGTTAGGCGTCCTCACTGGAACTGTTGTCAAATGGTTCGACCCTTAAGAAAAAAAACAAAATTTATATCTCGGTGTGTTCTTGGTAACTATCACTGTTAAGTGGATATTGGCCTATCCTCTATGAACGTAAAACACACTGTGTGCACCAGACTTTTCTATCCTACCCGTCATTGTCTTCCTCTGTGGCTAACTATTGTTCCATTGCCCATGATGGGAGTTATAAGGATATCTTGTGGCTTACTATTGAGTCTGTATCGAAAGGGTTTTTTCTTGTGGTTGATATATCTGTGAGGATCTCCAGTTCTCTATGTTATTTTTGGATAAGCACGTTCTTGATAGTCTCCTTGTATTTGTTGTGACAGAGCCCGATTTTAAAACCCCAACTATTCTACTCCCTTCGGTCATCTTCTGGGTTGTCGAAGGTTAGTTTAAAATAGTGGAGTGGTTATGAAAGTTTTCATCGAGTTCCTATATTGTCTTTCTATGATTAAATTGGTCAAAAGGTGGTGATTGGGAATGGGTAATAATATGTAGTCAAGGGCCAACTCTTTTTCATTATACTCTTAATCATTGTGTTCTTACAACATTGTCTTGATTGCAAATTGGAGACTCCTGTGTGTTTCACTAGGCCTGATCAGGGTTATAGATAATTATGGAAATGGTGTCTATGTGTATTTTGTATGTTCACTGTGCATATATTATTGAATCATCATACATATTATGAATGGTTACATCGACAGTGATGAATCTTGGGTTTTACATTGACTGTGGTTCCGATTGCAAAAACTTATTGTTGATATGATGAAGAAAGTGTGTAACCGGGCATGTTTTGGAAGTCTGTTCGATTTGGAAAGGGACCTGTGCATACATTTTAATTGGTCGGTTTTGAATTAATAGACAATGCATGATGTTTTTATAGTGATGCATTATGGGATAGAGTTGGAGCAATGTTGTTGTGTGTTTTCTTTAAATTATTAAAAGGAAAGAAAGAAATTAAAGACCAAGCGTTTTCTTAATAGGATTGTTGAATGTAAATTTATTTCGATTATGACTATGATTACAAAGATTGTTTTTAATTGAGAATTTTTGAGGAATTTGAATGATAAAACAGTGAACAATTTGATACACAATAATTATTGATATGGTGTTGGTATTTTTTGTACTGAGTTTAGTATAGAGTTATGTTTATTGATTACTTGATTTGTTTTATGAACAATATTCTTTATTTCCCTACCATTCTCTCACTTTTACGCACATTACAAATCCCCTCACCTTCCCAGATTCACTATTCCCACACTGTTCTTAAAATTAAATTATAATGGAAACTCTATACTATAACAGTTGAAGGATGGCATATGAATGAGTTACATTTGATATGTTTTGTTAATTACAATACAATTGATTGTTTGATGATTTGTTGAGCAATAATCATGATCTACCCCTCTTCATTTTACCACTTTTAACTAAATACAATCCCTCATATATCCTAGAACCCTTATTCACCCCTTCTCATTGACAAGTATTAAATGATATTTATGGATTGGATTGCATGAGTCTGATGTGTCGTTGAGCCAAAATTTGTTTCATATTTAAAGAGATGTCATGTATGGTTTGTTGAAGAAACTAGTTGCTAATAAATAATTCATACATGAATGAGCTTCTTCAGCAGAGGTAGCCATGGATGAAATAACAAGGGAAGAGGAAATTGGAACAGGGGCCCTAGAAGACCAAGGTTTTCTATGCATTTTGATGTGGATACACAAGAGTTGAACCAACTATTCCAAGCTAGGGTTTTTAACTAGATTGGACAAGGAGTGGTCCAACCTAGGCCAGAAAGGCCTCCTTTCCAAGCCCCGCATGTCCCTGGTATCCCAATTCCCCCTCATGTCTTTTTACAACCTAAAGTCCCTAAAAATGACGGATGGCAAGAGATTTTCCACTCGACAGTCTCCCAAAATCGTAGTTGGACCAATTTGTCTCTACCTGCTCCTCCTCCACTGGTTAACCCAATTGTCCAAGCTGCCCCTGCACACTCACCAGTACATTCTTCCCATGCAAGAAAGATATTAAAAACCGAATCCCACCATGAACCTAATAAAGGAAAATTTGTTGCTGCCCCACCTCTCCCTCAAATGACTCTGCCAAATCCATTTCATCCCGCATGCATTTGAGAGATGATTTATCTCATGTTAGTGAGATCGGGCCTAAAGGCTTCATACATCCTAAGGAAAATTGATAGAAATGAAATGGAGACAGTAGAAACAAAGGGAAGATTGCCTCCCAAAAAGTGGAAAATATGGTTTTTGAGTGTTTTTATTTATTGATTGTTGAGAATAGTTGAATGCTGAAGTTTTGGACAACACACTATTTTTGGATATGTTCGATATTATATTTTTTGGATATGGTTTCAAATATAATTCATATTAATTTTCAAAATTATGAGAGTGATGATGGGAGCCACAAGGAGGGATGTGTTTGATTGATTAACTAGTTGTATTTGTGTTTGTTAAGAAACTAAAGGGAGTCACAAGGGGTCCCACCTACAAGTTATTATTTATTAAAGACGCTTATTATTATTTTATTATTCCCCCCTCTAAACTAAAAGTTAGTTGAGTTTTAATTAACTTAACTAAAAGAGGTAGTTTAACTACTTCAACTAATTCTGATTGCTTAAAGGAAAAAAGAGAAGGATGAACAAGAGGAGAATAGAAGGAGAAAGCATACTAAGGTATTATCTTGAGTTTTATTGAGATAGTTTCATTTTCATTCATTCTTTAATTCATTGAAAGCCTAATTCTCTTTTATGATAGCAAGGTCCTATTGTAGTCAACAAGACTCAAGGTTGAATTACATCATTCAGACACTTGTTTTTCAGAGGTGTTAATATATCTTTGATAGTCTGTGTAGACTTGTCTATTTTTGAATTAAATTTCATGACTAATAAAGGATATTGTGAAGAGTTGACTGGGAAGAAATATGTGGCAAGCTGATCCAACTTTTAAAGTTCAGTTTTTTACTTTCTTTCAGAATTCCTTTTGTATGGTTTTCATCGGGGACATCTATGTTTGACTTTGGTCCAAACTTCCTCAAGGAATTTTGTAAAGAGAACGATTCTTTTGATAAATTGGAATGAAATAAGTGATTGATTTATGTCTCATATGTGTTAGCTATTGACTTGGTATTTCTTTCTTCTGTCTCTACATTTATTTTTACATTTGTTATATTCAGAAAATTACATAAATATTGAATTTTTTAGTAATCTTTTATTTATAAAAAAATCAGCCTAAGCCTTTGTAACCAATACTTGTGGATTAGGAAACAAATTTTGAGGCTATAAACATAGGTTGATATTCCCGTCTATATTTATTTAGCCAAACAAGATCTGAAAATGATTGATTAAGATCATTTCATATCTTTTCCTCAACACACCCCAAGGGCTAAAATGTAGGATGAGTCTTAAATCCATGTATGCAGTAAGGTAAATGATGCAATATTTGATAATTCTCTCTCTCTCTCTCTCTCTCTCTCTCTCTCTCTCTCTTAAAAATATTGACCCTCAAACAATATCAACACATATGATAAAAAATATCTACTCCAAGAGGCACATGTCCATGATTGTTTCCGAAAATCAAGATTTAAAGGTGGGTGGAATGATGAATTGGAAGAAAAACAAGATAAACATATAGGGAAATAGTAAGAATGAATCATGTAGCTTGTGGAAAAATAATAATGTGTTTTTTATTTTGTAACTAGGGGAATCAGTAACAATGATAGTATCGTACTCGTGTGACACGGGGTCGAATCCCGTCGGTTGCCTTATAACCCCTAGGGAGGAACGCACAGCCCGTAAGCACACCCTTCGAGTAAATTGGGGTGAGAATCGACCTTGAGACCTCTTTTTACATATTTCCTTCCATTTACACGGCACTTGCCAATCGGTCTACACCCCTGCGGGTGAAAAATAATAACGTGTTGATCAATTAAGAATTCAATAATTCTAAAAAATGCATACAGATCTATGAAAACACACTTCAAACAATAAACATCCTCATACATTCAAATGCATGGAGGTACTCTCTGGATATCATTTAAATTCATAAATAAATTACAAGAAATGGTCATCATTCAAAGGAAATCACTTCTATGCCATGATTAAACAACATATAGTAACAATGAACGTGGTGTGTAATATGTTGTCTGAGCGTTTTATAAATCAGATCTGATACAATAAAGCCAAAATGGGAGAGGATGCTTTACAAGAAAACATACACAATAAGAAAAGGGATTACAGATTGAAACATAATGTAGGGGATGAATATCCTAGTGCCTGTTGCTTCATCATTTACCTATTCTTGAGGCTTTTTATCTAACAACTTCAAGTATAAGAGCCTATTAAATTCAAAGAAGTTTTTAGGGGCTAATTTCTCCCATGGGATAATTTTCCATGTTTTTTTCCCAAAAAACGATTCGCCGATTTCCATTTTTTCTAAAAATGATTTTATGAATTTCTATAGAATAAAATTATTTTACCTTAAAAATATCCCAAATTTTATATAAACTATATAAAATCCTTATAAATTTAATTTTTTTTACAAAAATATAGCCAAACATTTTATAGTTTGCATATTAGGGACTAGTATGATTCACCAAGGTTTCTACATTTTTAAATAAATTCCCATCCTTAAAATCACCCTTGCTTAAATTCCCCAAAGTGTTGACCCATAAAATTGAGCACCTTCATTCTATTTTATTCTTCACACTCATCTTCCAAAATGGCTTCTTGAAACCATTTACTGCTTCTTGAATTTTCTTATTGCTTCTTGTTTCTTGATTGGTTTCCCCCTGGTAAAAATTATTTTCTTTCACTTGCAGAATTTATGTTACATAAAATGTTGTAGGGTAGCTCAAAATTTTCTAGTCAATATCTCCATCATGCCCTACCACTTAGATTCCCTTTAATCATTTCTTCTTTTTGCCGTATATTAGAAATTAAATCTGTAGAAGTCATGAAACTCAACAATCGTCGAATCAATCTTGGTGATAAATCTTAATTGTTGATTTGTAGGGTTATGGTTAATCTCACATTCACCACGATATTTTCTTTGAAGAATTTTATTAGGACTAGGCTCCCCCACATAGTTTGAATGTGAGCGGACAAGCCATGGAACTGTGTGCAAAGAGTTACCTTTTAACTATGGGGCCCAATTTACCTGACCAACTTAAACTTTGATTGTAAATAAACCGACAAACAATTGGCCCGATTCCCAATGGTTCNCCGTTGGCACAGTGATCTTGGTGGGACAATGATCTAGTGTCCCAGTGATCCCGGTGGTCTAGTGGATCGACGATCAATGACTCGTGCTATAATCGCTCATGGGAATAAACATCTCGATATATCAGTGACTCGGTGCCTTGATGGTTTGGTGATCGAAGGCCTGCATGTGACTTGAAGGCTTAACTTACTTGTAGCTCAATGCGCTTGAGGGATACAATTAAATCTGTACCATTGATATGGAGCCCAATCAAATGTGAGCATTGATATGCCTCAACCAAATTGAAATCCATTTAATTTAAAAAAAATGCCATTGCTGACACCATTCTGGTCCCACGGACATGTGGTGACTTTACACTGGTCCATGTTGGTGTTGATGTGGCATGAAAGAAGGCTATGTGTCATCAAGCATGATATGTTTTTATGTGTCCCTAGTGGGTCCCCTTTGTCCATGTGGCAGCCTCTGACTTTCTTTGATGAGCACTTTGATACCATGCCACAATATGACTAGCCTTCCCAAGTGTCACTAATGGAATGCTGAGTCAAATCCAAGTAGAAATTTGAGTGGGAAATGGATTAGAAATAATATGGGAAGTGTTTCTCTATAGTTGACTCCTGATGGCCTAGTGACTTGGTAGGTCCCACACATGATGACGTGGCATCGGACCAAGAACAATATGGGAATAGATTCAACTAAGGTTGACTCCCAAAGGCCCAGTGGATCGGTAGCGTGACGAGCCCGGTGAGGTCGGTGGATCGGTGATCAAGGAGCAATGCTTGAATTAATTGAAAGTTTAAATATCTTAGTATCCCGATGGCCCAGTGGACTGTGGATCTATCCATTGATCATATATCGACCATCAATCTCACAACCAATCAGATGTAGACTATTGATTTTCCTCAATCAAATTTAACAAGAAAAATCAAATTAAGGTACAACAATGTCATCACTAACATCAACCTGATCCATGTGGAAGCCTCTTATTTTCTCTCACGAGTGCTTTGTTGGCATGCCACACTGTCACTAGTCATTTTTCATATCCTCTGTGGAATGTAGAGTTGGATCCATGTGGGAGGCTGAGGTAGCATCGGAATGGGAACAATATGAAGAAGTGTTTCAGCTACAAATAAATCTTGGAGGCCTGGTAGCTCGGTGATCCTAACGGCCCAATGAACTTTGGATAAGATCATATCTGGATCACAATATCTCACCCGACCAAATCAATATTGTTTATCATCGAATAATATTCCTCGCTTGGACTTTTAAACCAAATTAGATCTTGACCGACGATCTCCCTTTTGATTAAATATGGATCATTGATCTTCTTCTCCTGTAGGTCCCACACATCTTGATGTAGCATCAGACTGGGGACAATATGGGAAGAGTGCTTCAATTGAAGTCCGGTGACCCGGTGAGCCTAGTGGCCCAGTGCACCATTGATCGAGGACTTATGCTGAACTTGTTCGCAGGATTAAAACATCCTGGTGGCTTGGTTCACTTGGGGGCCGAAGACCAGAGATGGACCATTGATTTTACACTCAGTCAAATCTGGGCCATCCGATATGGATTTCTTGGAGTTCCCCCAAAATTTTCTAGCACTTGGTTCCTAGGACATAGTCTTTTGGTGAGCTCATTGGAAAATAAACTTATGCCCTTTTGGGGCATGATACTCCCTTTTTGACCTCCGATAAGAACCCAAGTGCTTATATATTTCCTTAGGTGCAAAATGGGAATGTATTTTATGTTGTTTTATTTTATTTTCCTCGAAATAACTTGGAAATTTTAGTTCAGAGGCTCTGAAGGATTTCTCTCTGTCTCTAGCTCATCCAATCTTAGCCTTGCAACCTTGGAAAACCTTCATATCAATAGCAATAACAAACATGGTACTAACATTATCTAAGGTTTCTGATGCAGGAGCATCACTCAAAATCCAAAAACCTGACCTCTAGAAGGTCTGGAAGGTTAAACCAATTTATACTAAGGGAGTGGGTTCCCTTAAGGATAGAATTAGCTCAAGAAATAAGGGATTTTCCCCACCAAATATGTTATCGTTGTTTTTAAGAAGATTGATAGGTAATAGTTGTAGAGTTGATTTGATATTTTCTTAAAATAATGGATTTGATCCATCCTTTGTGGATATTGATCAAATAGGTTCTTGACTATGTATAAGAATAGATTTGGAATTGAATAAGATCGAATTGGGAATGGTTTTGAAGTATGAAAAAATAATTTTTTTTCTGTTCATTAATATTCCTCTTTCGAGTTGTTCATTGAATAAGATTTTGTGTTTAAAAGATTCAACATATGCCTTGGTAGCTAGTGTGGATTTATGTTAATTGACAAAGATAAAATTTGTTCTTGATGACTAGTATGGAAAATCAATGAGCTGTGAGGAGATTGAATGAGCTAG
>SNQJ01S0036507.1:0-35744 GCA_010110895.2 Picea sitchensis
GCTCTTCTCCATTCTTGGAGTAAATTAATATATCGTCAATAAAAACCAACAAAAATTTGTCTAGGAATTTGCTGAGTATATTGTTCATCAAGCACATGAAAGTGGCAGGGGCATTGGTTAACCCAAATGGCACTACCACAAACTCATAGTGACCATACCTCGTCCAGAAGGCAGTTTAATGGGTGTCTTCACCCTTGATTCGGACTTGATGGTATCCCGACCTCAAGTCAATCTTTGAGAAAATAGACGCACCCCCCAATTGATCGAACAGGTCATCGATCCTGGGCAAGGGGTACTTGTTCTTTATGGTTACCTTATTGAGTTGTCTATAATCTACACACAGTCTAAGGGTATCATCCTTCTTTTTCACGAATAGGACTGGTGCTCGCCATGGAGACACACTGGGCTGGATATAGCCCTTATCCATCATTTCTCTCAATTGCAATTTAAGTTCAGCTAGTTCAGGTGTACTCATCTAGTAAGGTGTCCTAGACATCGACACCGCTCCTGGTGCAAGTTCTATCGAGAAGTCAATGTCCCTTCTCAGAGGTAGACCCGGTACCTCTTCCGGAAATACATCTCTGTATTCTCTCAGGGTAGGGTGGTCTTCGAGGCTTGGTTTGTCGCCTTCAATTGTTTTCAATATCTGTATTGCATATAGGGGACATCCTTTTTGGCAATACCTTCTCATTTGTAGAGCTGATATTTGTCTCACCGAGATAGGTTTTCAAATCCCTTGAAGGGTTATCCTTTTTCCTTCTTCACTTACACATTCTAAGGTTTTATGGTAACAGTCCAATTTGGCTTTATGGGCGGCTATCCAGTCCATACCAATCAATAGATCATACGATCCCAGGGGTAATATGTTAAGGGTTGCTTGGGTGGGGAATTCACCCAACATTAATTGGCAAGCTGGTATGACCTCTGCTACCCTTCTTTTGGTGCCAGTGGCTAACTATACCAACCATGGCTTGGTAGGTTTATGTGGTTGTAGTTTACACTTATCAACAGTCTTAGGGGCTATATAACTCAATTTTGAACCAGGGTCAATCAGAATAGACACTGTATGGTTGGAAATCATACCTTCTATTTCCACCACTAAAGCTTGGTGGTCGACTTGGTTATTATCCAAGGCTGCATAAATTTGCGGCACACTTCTGGCCACATCATTGATGGTGGTAGCATCCTGGATGCTGTAAATTCTACGACTATTATGTTGTCGGTGTGGAGAGTCTCTCAGTAGATGTTCTTCTCTGCAACCCCAACATTTCAAAGGTTCTCTCTTTGGGTTATCAGCTTCCACTGGTACAGATCCATAAGTTTTATTTCTGCTCAAGAAGGGAAAGTTCTGCTGGTGTACACTCTGGGATGGGAAGCTCATCCTTGAGTTCTTCTTATAGTTCTTAAATCTTGGGGATTTAATTCCCTTTCTCTGAAATCCTGGATTATTCTTCGGTTTCTAGCCTTCACGAGGTTCTGTCCGATGTCCAAATTGTTCATGACAATATCTTGCTTTTTGAATAGTGCCTTCTAGGGTCTTTGGCTCATCAAATTCAATTTTGTTCTGATAGTTCTTAGGTAGTCCACTGATTAAACGTTGCACCTTTGCCTTTACTGCTTTTATATAAGGTACATACCTCAGCAACTCGAGGAATCTACTGACATATTTCTCTATAGTGAGTTGCCCCAGTTTGAGTTCATAGAATTCTTTAGTCTTTTCGTCGAAATATTTTTCCGACAAATACTTCTTCCGGAAGTATTTCTCAAACCGTTCCCAAGACAGGTCCTCTTCACGAACCCCTTTCACATTCTTAAGGTCTTCCCACTAGATGGAATCCTTTCCGTTCAAGTTGAAGGTGGCCACTCGGACCTTCAAATTTTATGAGAAGTCATGGAATCTAAAATACTTCTTTAGTCCAAGCAGCCAGGCCTCTGCTTCCTCTCCCTTCTTTATTTCACCGTTGAAGGAGGGTGGTTTGGCCTTCTTGAATTCTTCGAATTTATGACCCTTGGAAAGCTTTCGCTTCTTCTATCTTTTTCAGGAATAAGAACTAGTTCTGCTGCTAGAAGAGCCCTCCGAACCGCCAGCTTCCTTCCCAGAGGAATCATTCGCCGCTTTTCCTTTACCTCTTGGATGGACATTTTTCGAGGTGCTCCTCTCAGTGTGGCCACTAATATGACCATGTTTCTGTACCTCAGGTTCATGTTGTGTTTGTCTTTGTAGGTCGGATAAGCTCTGCAGTAAAACTGCATTAATTTCTGTTTGCTTCTCTTGTTCTTTCATCATCCTCTCATTGTCAGCCTTGCAGCTTTGTAATTCGACCATGAGGCTCCTCAGAGTCTCGGCTAGATCTGGAGGGGTCCCTACCACCCTCCTTTCATCAGACTCTTCATCTCTATTGTGGGAGCCTTCCCCCATCTCTTGGTGAGTCACCATTCTATGTATTTGTAATTTCCCGCAGTTGATTGTCCACTTGGGTGCAAAAGACAAACGTTGGTTGTTAGTCAATATTTATATACATTCATAACCAGTACATAATTCATATTTTTCACATGCACATGCACAATAGGAGTTTTCATTCTTAACCTCGACTTGTGATTAAGAAGGTTAAGACAGGGGGGTTACTCCTTTTAGGAGTGTTTCGAACGAAGCTCCTGCACAACTCGTTCATGAGACCAAGCAGGCCAAGTGTTGTAACCATGCTATGATACCAATTTGTAACACACCCACCATGGGGCTAGAAAATTTTTGGCTTTCTTTCCTTATTAAATTCTAAGGAGCCTAGTGCAGATCCTCCTTTCCCTTTAAAGTCCCTCATATGACCGTGGCTATGCCCGCAGTCCTTACTGAGAAGGAACTTCTGCTATCGTGATATGGGGAGTTGTGAGGCAAGCGATCCCTTGCTCTCTTGACTTTCGAATGGCCGAAAGCCGAAACTGGGTCTAAGTGCCTTTCAAGATACATAGCAAGCCGGAACAAGTTTTGGTACTCTACCCTTTGGGGCTTCGCATGTCATGATTTTGGGATATGCAACGATAGGATAACTTACCGTTAGGTATCCTGGGTGTCGAAACACCGAAACACCATATCTCGTCCCCACTATTATTATTTCAGGTTTTTGCACTTCGGGTTTTCGGGACTAGCGAGTGCAAGAGAACTTGCCAATAGGTATCTCGGGTACTGAAATACCGAAACACCCCATATTATCTGTGCTAAGACATTTAAGCATTCCTCCTTTCAGGATTTCACGAGTCGGGGTTTCAAGACTGGCGAATACGTGGGGCCCGCACTTAGGTGCCCCGTGTGCTGGAATACCAAAGTATAATAACTTCTCCACACTCTATCTTCTCAGGATTTCGGGACTTGCGAGTACAAGGGAAACTTACCCTTAGGTCTTCCGGGTACCGAAACGCCAAAATGCCGAACCAAGTCACACTATGCCAACTCGGGACGCCGTGAGTCAGGGTTTTGCATATCAGAACTTCGCGATATAAGAGGTCAAAGATTCACACTCCTCAACTACCCAAGTGCCAAAAAGCCAATACACCCGCTCCTCATACACTCGACCAAATTCGGGGTTTCGTAGTTCAGGAATTCGCAATTAGCGGGTACAAGGTAACTTATCCTTGAATATCCCGGTTCCCGAAATACCAAACATCAATACTTACCCATGCTGGTCTAATTCGGGGTTTCGCGAATCGGAGTTTCATGATGTGCGCAGACAGGAGGTCTCGTGCCTAGATCTTCTGGGAGTCGAAACTCTAAAATACCAACTCTAAACATGCTCCACTATTTAAAGATTTCCTCCATCAGGATTTGACAAGAGGTCTCACACCCGGGTTTCCTGAGAGATGAGACTCTGAAATACCAAACTCTCTATCATTTTAGGATTTTGCAAGTCGGGGTTTTGGGACTTGCGAGTACAAGGGAACTTACCCTTAGGTGTCCCGGGTACCGAAATTCCAAAACACCAAGCTCTAAGAGGCCCACTCTCTCTCATGCAAGGTTTCCAAACTTAGGCCTTAAAGTCCTTCATTGGGTTCTTGGACAAAATTTCACTAGGTTTTATGACCAGACTGAGAGGTCTTCTTAAATCCTTGAGCTGTTAACATCTGTGATAGATAATAAGAAAATTCAGGAGTTTACCAAGGCGGTAGTCCTTTCAGGGAATTTTCCCCGGCTCTAGAATGTAAGGGAACGATCCCGAAAGGGTGTCCCTATGGGGAATCTATCCAGGGAAGCATGAGAGACAAATAAGGGAAACAAATCTCCCGAGAATAGTCTTCAAAACTNATATATATATATAAACCGAATGTGGTCATTCCAACATAATCATGCAACCACCATTTCCGATCAAAACACCATGCATACATTTCTATAGAGAAACCATTTATAAGTGATCAAACCATGAGTATACATTCCAAGATATTCAATGCAAGACACAAGATATAAACACTTATCAGAAAACACCAGGTGATGCAACTGCTGAAAGGGGTGCTCGTTTCCACCCAACCGTAGGCTCAATGACTCCCAACGGATTTACCACTAGCCACCCCCGAGCTAGACCAAAATGTTGTGAGACTGAGTCTCTGTTCGTCAGAAGTCGAGAACGAAGGTTACTCTCCTTCTTCTCTGCTTGTCAATCACTCTGTGTATTTTCCAAAGCCCTTCCGATTTCTTCCCTCTTGCGATCTCTGTTGCGATTGGCTCCCTCTACACCTCTTTCCTGCCTTTTCTTTTTTCGGTGAGGTTGTGTGTGGCATGAACTTCCCCACAGTGGTCAGGCCTGAGGCTTCCATGGATGGGCGGTTCACCCCCCATTCCTAATTAACTCATGAGGAGCCTCTTCACCTACCAACCTGGCGAGTAATTCATTTCGGGGCCAGCGAGCCGCTCTTGATCTTTGAGCCAGTGAAGACCAAATACTGTATTGGTTTCAGTGGAAGTTAACGCCACCATTCCAGGTGTCTTCCACCACCTTTCCTCATCCATCGTGGTCTATTTTCAGCACATCCCCCTCTCAGTAGTCCTGCAACATATATTCATAACATTATTTACATTCATCGACCTTTTATACTAAGGTCCATTCAAAATCACACATTCACATCTTTGAGTCTGCCATAGTTCTTGTCTAGTATAGTTAATTTTACAGATTGGGGGAAATATGGTGTTACAACTAACCAAATTGACTTCCTTCCACCCATAGACCGATGGAAAAATTGAAATATCCCTGATCCAGTTGATCTGGATATCTACTGTTGAACTAGTGTTTTGACTCTCGGATTTGATACTCTGGGGTTTTCTGGATGCGTTTGAGTTAATTGTTTAACATGTTTGGTGATTTCTGCATGTGTGTGTCATACATATAATGTTTAAGAAATATATACGATGCATGTGAAATATAGAACAAACACCATCTCAATAATATGTATTATGAGGAAAAAGAACGAAATACAATGATATGTTGGAAGCAGAGAAAATAATCATCAGCTAGATCTCATGGATCGTCACTGGAATACAAAGAAACTAATAAAAAGTACCCATGATCAGAAGATGACGATAGATCTGTGCATGCACGGATAGATTGACAAAATGCAGTTACAAAAACTCATGACAACTACTGCAAATACTAGAAAACTCACCTTGGTGGCTATACTCGACAAAATGGATTGGAAATTGTCTCAAACTAAGTGCCCTGGTCTCTAGGATCCTCCTGGCATCTGTCAAACTGAATATTTGACCTTTGAAGCACAAGATGTCATCCCCTGGGGGGTTGCACACGTCCTGGGCTACGTGAGTGCACCCTTGTGATTCCACCATTATAATCCACTGTTATATGTCTCAAAATGTGCACCCTAGTCTCCTCTATACTAGGTCAGAAGGGTTTCCTTTGATCTGATTCATACTACCCTCAAGAACCCCAAACGTCCCTCCTCGAGAGCTGCACACTTCCTGTCTGTCTGATGTGACCTGAGAGATTCCATCATTAGAATCTGATTATTGGTGGCTCAAAAGCAGCACCCTGGATGATCCTCAACTGGGTAAGAGGGAATCTTCAATATAAACCTTGGTCTCGGACAACTACAACAAACCCTCTCTAACCCTTGCGCCCTCACTGGATGAGTTGCACAATCATTGCAAAAATGACTACTCTTGAATGGCACGGTGAAATACCTGGATGGTATCTCTGATAGGCTAGGGTGTGTCTCTCAACACCAAAACCAATCAAGGTGGTGGTTTCCTCCAGAAATCCACAAAACAACAGAAGTTCGATTCTCCTCCTCTCGAAACTCTCTCAACATCAAATCATAACATAATGAGGAATTAGGTCGAATTCCTCCTTTTGTACCTTTCCCGATCTAATTCTTTGTTGACATCACTTAAGCTAGGTGATTTTCCTCCTAAGGTGAGTGATTAATTAATTAAGTCTCCCCCTCAACACCTTTTTCTTCTATTTCTTCATTGACTTTAGCTTAAGTGACGTTCCCTATGCCTTTTGGATTAATTTATTGTTTAGCCACTAATTCACCCTTATTTCTCCTCTTGTTCCATGTTTGTTCCTAACTATAGTCTACAAGAACAAATAGACTACCAAGTCACTCCCTGTTGGCCTACTCCTTGGAACGGGACATCACAGTCCTCCCTTCCTGAGATTGCTTGTCCTCAAGCAACATCAATCTTGGATGTTGCAATATATGCTCTTCCTCCCATGTGGCATCCTCCACTGGAAGTCCCCTACATCTAAACAAGCACTCCCTGATGAACCTGCTCCTCAATTTTCTCTCTCTCTACTCGAGCACCTCCTCCAGCACTAGCTTCCTCCCTCCTCATCCAAGGGTGGAAACTCCTCTAAAATGCTGACCTGTTGTCCCACTGACTTTTTAAGCCAAGAAACATGAAACACGTTGTGGATATTTCTACTCTCCGGTAGCTCTAGCTCATATGCCACCTCACCTATGATCATGATGAATCTGTATGGTCCATAAAATCTAGGCTTTAGCTTCTATGCCCCTCTCCTCTTCAAGGAGGACTATCTGTATGGTTGTAACCACAGAAGAACCAAGTCCCCTACCTCAAAAATGTGCTCTATCCTCTGCCTATCTGCACAAATATTTTGTTGGTTCTGAGCTACTTGTAATTTCTCATTCATTTCCCATAGGACCCCCTAACTCTCCTCAACCCAGTATTTGGCCCACGGGACCCTGCTATCCCCAAACACAGTCTCCATAAAATATGGTGCATCGTATCCATACAATGCTTTAAATGGTGACATCCTAATAGACATACGGTAAGTCGTGTTGTAAAAATAATCACCCATGCGCATTGTTTCCCCCCCACATAGTTTCTTAGATACCCTTCCACCCATTTGTTGACAATCTTTGTCTGTGGGTCGTAACTGATTACTCGTGGCTAGTTGTGTGCCCACCAACCGAAAGAGCTCCCGCCAAAACTCGTTGATGAAGCACCCATCTCTATCATTGACTATCTGCCTCGGTAAACCCTGCAACTGGAAGACCTCTCTGAAAAATAGCTTCACTACCTGTATGGCCTTGTAATATGTGGGTATGGAAAAGAGGTGTGCAAATTTGGTTAGATTTTTGACCACCACAAATATACAATCTTTGCCTTGCACTCAAGGAAGTCCTATAATGAAATCCATAGAAATTCTCTCCCATTTATGCTCTAAAATGGGTAGAGGATGAAGTAACCTCGCAGGGTGTGTCTGCTCATACTTGTTATGTTGACAAGTTGTGCACTCCCGGATGTGTTTCAATACATCATCCTTGGGACCCTTCCATGAGAATCTCTCCTTGATGTGACTGTAGGTCTTGTTGAGGGGCCCTAAATCCCTTTAAATCAACAACATGAACTAAACCCGCCACAGAGGCCCAATTAGACTCTGTAGCATTTAGTGGTGGAATGGTTCTCCAGATCTTTCGATCTAGCCAATTTATTGATGGGATATACGTAGTGATTGACATGATATCTTCTTATGAAAGTTCCTCATTTAGTTTAAACGTTCTCTTTTGTATTTTCTCTTATTAGATGGGTCGGATTAGAAGATGTGTGCTAGTATAAACCAGCTGGTAAAAGGGGGGTTCTTAACTACTGAAGAAGGTTGAGCTTGAGATAACCCTAGTGCTCAAGCATGCAAACAAAGATATTCACACCCGTGACAAGCCTAGTACTAATACATTAACTTGTTGGTATTTCAATTATTGACTGAGATACAATTATCGAAATAAAACATGCATGCAATAAAATGAAGGCAAGAAAAATAGTTTCCTTAGCTCTAGCATTAATCACACATTAACACAACGATTTGTTTTCATCATTAGAGGCAAGAACTACAAAAAATATTGAAACAACTAACTTATCAATAGATTCAAAAACTCTTACTCGTTACTACATCCATTCGTGAAATAAAGTTGGAAGTAGTTCTTCCTCAAATCCAATCACACAACGCCTTTGATGAAAATAGAAGTTTGTATCCGGTCCTAAACATGACTTCTCAATTAAGGTAGTTACGAAATAGCTCTTTACAATTCGAAAAACTGAGGGTCTTTGCAAAAACCATCGACCTTTACTAAAAGGTCAATCCTCTTATTTATAATGAATCATTAACTAAAAATAGCTACTATGAGTGCAAGCTAAGTAAAACAAAATATCGCCACATGGTGGTTTCATCTCTCTTTCTTCTAAGAATCATCAAATAGTTTTACTGAAGTGGATGAATATTCTCATACTCTAACCATTTGATGAAGAGATCCTTGCATGTGTTAGCATATGGGAACCTGTGTTGGTCCATTGGGGCTGAAAGGATTTCTTTCTGATCCGGATTATTTTCGACATGAAATGAGAGCGGAGATATAATAAAGAAATGCACAAAGATATCGCGTATATCCAATAATATAACATAAATATATCATATATGCAACCATAAACATAGAGATACAGTAATACACAATTTCTATTAATGAAAGAAATGTACATAGACTGTAAAAACACAGAGTGAAAGACTCGCTAGAATGGTGGCAACTTATCTCTGAGAAGAGATGTGACGACTACTCGCATTTGAAAGAAGATGATTACAATGAGGCTCTGAAGGCCTTTTTACAATAAGCCGGAATGCCAAAAACCTTATACATCCAAAAACCTAACCCTAGGAGATGAAGCGCCAAAAGTCATGTGGTCTCTGTTTGGGTAAGTTGGTGCATCAACTTCCCAAGGTCGTAACTTTTGCATACAATCTCCGTTTTAGGTGTGTGATAGCCCATTGGAAATGTATCGTCAAGGAGATTCATTTTGGGGGCTCAATCATTCCTTAAGCTATCATTGAGAACCTTGATCTCGAAAAACCTTCATTTGGGCCCTCAAAATGGCCCCAGAAGTTAAAAACTGCTAAAAATAGTAAATTGCCAAATTTTCCAGAAAACTGTTTCGAGCCAGTCGGAAAAGGTGGTGGCCACCAATATCCACCTGGATCACTTTCACTTCTACTACCCATGCTTAGTACTTGACTATTTTGACACTTAACTGCTGTAAAACTACTTTATCCTTGATCGGATGCTCCATGAACTACTGTACTTGACCCAACACCATGCTCGCCACCTTTGTTATCTCTACTTTCCATGTCGAGTCTTGTTCTGCATATTTCTTGACTATGTCATGCAGGTCGACAAAGTCCTTGGGTGAGCCGAATTTCGGAAGGTCGATGTCTTTCATCTCCCGATTAACCTTTTCCCGTCTCTTTTCGCAATCGACCCATTTCTCTTGAATCTCCTGCTGAGGTTCCTGGGCCATTTTCACCCAGTATTTGACTGCTTTCCTGATCCGATATATGTTGTTGTCCCTCAGCACCCGAATGTCGTGCTCTTCGACGAGTCAAATCTTTTGAACCATGTTGATGTAATCGATCCTTTCTACTACTTGGTGAGCCTTCTCATACCACCTTTCCATGTCCTTGCAGGTTGCTAGTGCCATAAGGGCGTCTTCTTGGAAATCATCTATACCTGTAGTGAAAAGGTGTTGTTCATTCATGAATTTGTCATAGGCATCTTAAAACTCACTTCTCAAAAACACTGTGGCCCGTGTGGAGTCTTGATAGTATTTTTCCAAATGGCACAGATGCTCCAACTCCTTTAGTGTAGTGGCCAACTCTTTTTCATCCCTTCTTTCTCTATCCAATGTGGCATCTGTGATGGCCATCCCTGCATTGATAAGCTTAGACGTCGTGGCGTGTTCTGTGTTGAGAAACTTCTCCTCTATGGTGATGAGAATTGAACTATCCAACGTAATCCTCCTCTTCTTAGTGGTTCTCTTCATGATGGATTTTCTCTTCCAGTAATAGGTGATCGCTTGTATATCGACGACCTCATCAACATGTTTAGGGAATTGTTGTTCTCCCCAGGTTAGAGTATTTCCCAGGCTCTCGACTATGTGTACCTATTTTAGGATGGGTTCCTGAACTTCTTCCATATGTCCCGATGGCTTAGCCTCATTTTGTTTCTCATCAACTGGTGAGGTATTGGCCAAAACTGAAGCACCAGGGGTAGGTTCGGTACTTACTTGGTAATCGGCTGTCGTTGTGTTGATTTCTTGATGTGGAACTTCCTCTTTCTGACCTCTCGATCCCAGCTCATCCCTTGATATTCCCATTGGGTTCCCGGTAAGTTGAGTAGCTCAGTATCTAGGGCAATTTTGACCTCGTGGTTTCTCTATGGAAGGATTTGAATTGGAGAATTGGGACCTGTGGTAGATTCTCTCTCAGGTTCCCTTAACTCTGTAATATGCACTGGGTCACCAGGGAAACCTCCAAACTCTCCTCATCATCATAGATGGTTAGTAAGATGAACAAGGGTTAGGTACACTTCTCCTACTCGATGTCCTCGATATCTCAGGCTGGGTTGAAGTTTCCCCTGGTGATCTGATTTGCGGTGATGGAACTTCAGGGTTTTTGGTCCTGATGAATTCTTCAAGTTTTATTGGCTCTAAGACACTTGGCTCTCCTATGATTTCCATTTGGTCGTCAGTGGGGATCCTTGACATCTATATGAGGTCAAGATCATTTTGTAACTGGTCAATGATTCTCTGCGTCCCTTCTAGCAAGAACAACCCTCTTCTTTGTGCCTTTGTAGTCTATGCCACTCTGATTATCTTCTTGAGCTCTAAGGGCCTCTTGAGACGACTACTCTATTATCTCTACTAGTTCGTCCATGCTCATGGCCTTGAACCTGGTTATATTGGGTTGGCCATCCTCTGTACTACCTCTTCCCAGTCCTAAGTGCACTCTGTGAAATTTTCATTCTCAAATTTATGATGCATGTATGGCCAATAGGATGATACCTGTGAAGCATGTTGGAGGACTAGGCCTTTAGGGTTGTGCTTGTGGAATCGACCTGTTGGGAACCTAAATTCAAGTTGGCTCAACCCTTCTTGTTTGGCTTGAGCAGTGTCTTTTACCAGATAAAACCTCACATGGAAACCGTAGGGTATGAAAGCCCGCTTCTTGTCCTTGACTAGTGTGGTGTTATATCCCTGTAGGATGGTCTTGTTGTCGCCTTATACACACCCGGGCTAATGTGGAAGAAATATTCAATCCACTTGGTGTGTCCTTGTGGGAAAGTTTCGAGTCAAGGTGTTGTCACTTGATCCTCAACTCCTCCGTCTAGGCCAACTCCTAGCGAAGCCAAGGGGGGTAGTCCTTATGAAAAATAATCTAAGGCTTTTACTCTATTGAAACTGAAAATCAAAACTAATACAAGATTTTATTTGAAACACAAGATAAAAATAGCAACATAATTTAATCAAAGGATATAGCCTATGAAACAAACCATAAATATTAATCATTCACCACATAAATTTAAATCAATAGATAAGCTGACAATAAATAAATAAGGATAAACTAGTGACATATAAAAGTAAATTGTGATGTGATGAATGTGTCGCGTTAATTTTATCTTGAAGATTTTATTTAGGGGATTTGGAATATTAAAAGTGTTTGGGACCATGAAGTGGGGTTTGAAGTCGGGGTCCCCACTCTTTGTGTGCAAAAAGTGAATGTGGCCTCTTTGTTTGTTATTCACCAATCTTAGAGACTTACCGACTAGGTGTGTCGTAGGTCTAACGAGGAGAGTTTCCCCCTGACTTAGTGAACTCCACCCATGATAGAGGTCTTAGATGAATAACACAACCAAGATATTTCCCTAATTATACTAGCATGCATTGCTCAAACCGTTTCTAGGTCCCCAAATCCACTTGAGCGTAGCAGTGGAATTGCATACGTGGTTGAGCAATTTTGGTTTATTCCAATATCTTGCAAAAAGGAAACTAGCAACTAGTATTATATGAAAGCAAACCTACAACTTTGTAGTTAATTTTAAGATTTCGATTTAGTGACATGAGTTTATTTTATCTTTTTTTATGCAAAATTAAAGTTAAAGAAAGAAAATGAAGTGGAAAACAACCTCGAAACAAGAAAAGGAAAAAAGACATCGGTTTCCCCCTAGGGGCAGGGGAAACAACGATATACGAGATTTGTGGCTCGCAAAATTTATTACAAATCTAAACTACTTTCCTTTTTGGAGGCACTTGATCTTTATAATGAGAGATCAAGGCTTACAATGTTTTTTTAAGTAATAAAAATGAACTAAAAAGCTCCCGGGAACACCGGGGGGTTTTGAAAGAGGTTAAACTTTGAAAAATGGGAGGAGCCTCCTCTTGTACCTATTATTTCTGCATGAAAACAGCAAGCTATTAATCTCAAAATATGGCCAAAAACTCTTTGGAAAGTGTCTTTGGTCAACTCAAAAAATTACACAAATTGACTAAGTAATTCTAGGCTAAAGCAAGGGAAAATAACTAAGGAGTGAGAGCTAGAAAGATAGCCTCATTAGGGTCTTTTGGGATGATTTAAAATCGGCAATTAAAGCACTTTAAATTGCAGATTTATAACTTGAAAGCACACATAGACCTGCCTATTACTAGCCTCCAAATATACTATAAAATAATGGCTAAAATAAGGCAAAATTTAGACTAGATCTAAGTAAAAGATGATGTTCTTTTAAATAAAATTTAGATCTGATCTCAAAAGATGCATGCAAAAGAATTTGGACAGATTTATCTTTAACAAATCAACTACCTTCTTGCATGCAAACTAGTAACCCAAAGAAACAAATTTTTAAAGAGAATTTGAGTAAGAGAGGAAGATACAACTTGCTGAGAAAGAGGACTTGGGCAATGGAGTCTTTGAAGTTGTGAAGAGGAACTATGTTGCTTCTGGATATTGGATCTTGGATCTTGTGGAAAGTGTAACCAAACCCATCAACATCTCTAAGCCAAAAGATGATGAATCCAAGAATACCTACATCAACTTGTTAAAAATTTGGAAACACCTACAAGAGATCTCATACAAAATATATTAGTTAATCGAAACCTTTATAAAATGGACAAGATTCTCAAATAAATGAATTGTAGAATTTGCACATGCAACGAATATTTACAAACTCAACTCTATGGAATAACAATATTCTTCTTAAGACAAACTTGACATAGCAAAGGCAAATAACTTAAAAGATATCACCTCATGAGTGTAGCACCATCAACATTTAACATTCACACATTGAAACACTCCTTCATAGATCTCCAAAGCCTTTTATTTAATCTTCATTAGAAAAAATATGATACATTACAATGATAGCGTCTTCCCAAAACTCCAACTCAACAATGGAGAGGGGTCGACCTTGCTTTATATCTAGGTGGGTGACAACTCCAAAGGAGATGTGCAAGTCACGAAGGAGAGGCATATAGGTTAAGGGGAGTAGCGCACAAGTGAGGTGGGAGATGTGTAGAGTGTAGTGAAGTAGGGGTATGAGGGAGTGATGTGAAGGTGAGTGGGAGTGATGTGAGTGTGATTGGGACTGAACTCGTGAGGTGAGGGCGAGTGGTAACCTTGGGATGTGCACCATCCCTTCTAAGTGTGCCACCTATGCAAGTGGGGTCGAGTCCCTTCATTGGGATCTCCTCCATGCCATGTCACTCAAGTTGAGGTCGCCTACCTCTTTAATAAACTCTCCCCATCCTATAGTCGATTGGGGAAAAGTAAAAAAACATGTTTCCAACATGTTCCCCAGTTTCCCTAAAATATAGGGAATTAATTAAATGACCCATTTTCTGTATTTTTCGAGAAAAATTCATTGTTTAGTGATAATAATCACTTTTTTGCCTCAACAGAAGGGAAATAGGGGTTTACATGGTACTCTGAATTGGAAAAAAAGAATAAATATGGCATATGACAATGATTGATGCCATATTTTTACAATTTATTGACTTACAACTAAAAATTTCCATTTTTGCGGGAATTTTATTATTACACTAAAACATTAAAAAAAGACCTATCAAACCTAGCTGCAACTTCCATATGACTCAATAGACATGACCTAGCATTAACTCATATACATTTAGACACTAGAAATTGGTTATACCATGCCAAGGCCTAACCACCAACACATACTCCAGCTTTGGAGTCAATCTCTAAGTGAAAAAAACTTAGAAATTATTAATCGCCCAAGGCAGGAAAATAATAATTAACAAGTGAAAAAAGAACTCTAGATTACATGCTCGTACCTAGGTCTTAGGTGGCCAATATCATTTTACAATATTTCATGCTCAGGTCATTTATTACAATGCCCCCGAAGGGATGGAAATGCGGAAAAAAAGGGTGGTCTTTTGAAAGACCTGTTGAACTTGTGAACTCTTACTTTTGAGCATCTGTCTGCTCAGTCTTTGGAAAATCATCTTCAATTCAGCTAGTGCAACTCGATGGATAACAGGTCTGATAGCAGATTTCTCCTACAATGAGCCAGTCTAGGACGTGAGCGGGGAGTAGATGTGGTGCTTTGGTGGCCCCGAACACCCTRATATAGGTTGAGCATTCATCCAAATACCAGTGGCCTACCTTCRCTACCATTTTCTTGGGTGCTGCAGATAATCTTGGGAATTCCTTTTTAAATATAATAAAATGAATACGAGTAATAAATTCATCTCATATGAGTGCATAGKATTTTTTGTACCTATTCTCCCAGAGTATGATGAAATAAACGTGAACAGGGAGCTCCACAACATGCCAACGTAAATTCATGTCGGAGAAGACATTTCTCATGCAGATAACATTGAGCAAGTGCAAGGCCATGTGGAAGGTGGGTGCTTCCCCTTCTTTCGGCATCTGAGCCTAATGTACATAGATGCTTAATTGTTTGGAAATTATCTCTCCCTAGTTGAAGTTGCTTCCGGAGATCGCCACTATGTATGCCAAAGGCATCCATGCTTCCAAAAAACTAGAGCAGTCCTTCTCTCCATACAGTCGCCAGATGAGAGCCATCAAATAGATGTATGGCTCCCTTAGGTTGACTGCCCCATACCACCCATTGCTCTGGTTTGTAAACTTTTTGTCCTCCTTCCACCATGAGGCCATCAACCGACTGGTGTCATGGAATTCATATAACTTCACCACGAAGTCTGTGTTTAGCCACTCCTATGGGTCTCTAAGTTTGTAGTACTTTTGTACTTCTGTCAGGAGGAAAAATCCAACACACCCACCATTCTCATCGTTGATAAAGCACTTCTGTGTGTCTGTGTGGTCGATTAGCCACTTCAAAATTTCTATGCAAGGGAAACCGAGGTTCTGTTGGCTACCATGTGAAAATATGATCGTCGGATGTTTGGGAACACCTGGTCATCGAGCGCCCTTACATCCAGGTCACTATGTAGGATATACTCCGGGTACTCCTCCTGGCTGATTTTGTTGAAAAGATCCCCCCACTGTGGGAGCATTACTTTGGATCTAGTGTTTGTTTCTGTATCACCAAGCCTGAAGGTTGGACAAAGGCTTTCTTTGATGAGATTTTATGACCGACTCTGCCCTGGGAGTGTACTCCAACTGCCTCGCAGTACCAAAAGAAGAACCTTCACATGTTTCAACTTCCTCTAGCTTGGGTGCTCTCGGTGAGTGTCTAGTGGTTGGCTTTATCGGTGGCATTTTACCTGCAGCTAGAACATAGTTATAGACCTTGTAAGAAAACATATGCATATATAAATCATTACCGCCGTATTGAAAAACTTGAACACATACCTCTGTAGCTTGTTTAACCTAGTTTTGATAATCTGAGGATCGACACAGTCTCGAGATGCTTTCTTTGCTTCTTCAAATGCTCTGGAATTCAAACTTGTGTGCATAATGAAATTGTTCAAAACCGTTCTAGAGATTTAAACATGGATGAACTTACCTTGTCGCATCATCCATTCAATTCGAGTTATGAGTGTAGTTTTATTAAATTTGCCGCGAAATCTTCAAAGACGTTTGAAATTAAATTGGATTGTGGGTTGACGACATGAGTGCAGTAACGTGGCCTATCGACGATTTCAAATTGTTGTTGTTCAATCGGTGCACGAGGTAGAAACAAATGCAGAATGAAGCATTAAATGGTCTAGTAAATGTCAGAATCCGATCGTATCTTCTGCCGAAAACATCCCATTGTTTTGCTAGTCTAGTTGGTGAGTCAGGGGCTGGGATTATGCTTCGAACACCTTTCGTTGATATCTTCTTGCAAAATCTCTGACGCCGATCGATCTTGCCGTATCGAGCTAACGTGGAAAAGTTGACTGGGAGATGTGACTAATACACATGGAACCTTAATATGACTTTGGACAAAAATAGGTCCTACGACACCCTTACATGATAAAGACACGTGGCACTCAAGACCATCATGTTCATTTACTCGTTTTTAATCGGAATCGGGAATTCCCTTAAGCTACATGTTCTAAAACCCAATCTGATCCTACCGACGTCGAAAAGTATCATGGATCGGCAATAAACTTACCCAAGTGTTCCCGGATTGACTCTCTCGAAAAAGTCCCGATGTCGAAAGAGTATCAAGGATCGACGGTATATTTATCACAGACAAAAATGATTGTTTTAACCCTTCCAGATTTTCCCCGACCCCAATAAAGTGCATCGGTCATTGGCTATCGATGATTTCTTTACGAGTTTTGTCAATGTCTATCCTTTTGTGCTTTATTGACGCCGATGGGGATCGACTGTCTCTTGAATCTTCGTGGCGAATAACTTACACAAACCAACTTCGCCTTCTACCGAAACTAATGATGCATCGATGATCGACGACTATTGTAACTGTGTGGCCACTTTCCCTGCTTGAATTTCATCAATGCCGAACACAAGCACGTTAGGTGCAATGTTAGTTGCAAATTCTTAGTTAGGATGTCAAGTTCTTTTAGACACAAGGTTTCATGTAACAAGTTCAAACACTCTAACTTGACTGATAAGAGTCACGAAAACAAAACAAAATAAACCAGCCCCCCATGTGAACTCAAATTAGACTGTAAAAGAAAATAAGTGGTACCCGAAAAGTGATAAAATTTCATAAGGATTTTAGGGTGTGTTGAGTGCTCAACAGGTCTTGAAGTACCCCTGATGCCCCACTGCAGGCGAATCGTGACACACCTTCAGAATCTTTCCTTTCAAGGTAGATTCTGGAACCAAGTAGATGTGGTCCTTGTAGAAAATTACATCGTCTAGTACTCGGTATCTATCATCAACCACTTGTCCATCCATCACCTCACAATCAAATTCGTTTTTGGAGTAATCCACCACCAAATGTGTTTTCCAGTCTGTGCAAATATCCATCATCGAACACCCTGCTGGTCTCCTGGACAAGGCATTTGCTACGACATTCCTCTTTCCATGAACATACTCAATGTCAAAGTCAAAGGATTGGATCTTCGAGACCCACTTCTACTATCTCTCACTAAGGACTTTCTAATCTAGGAAATACTTGAGACTGTTGTGATCAATCTTCACCACAAATCTGCTACCTACCAGATACTGCCTGAATTTGGTTAAGCCATGCATGATTGCCAACATTTCCTTGTCATAGATAGAGTAGAGTCTCTCCGACTCATTGAGCTTCTTTCTCTCGAACAAAATGGGATGGCCTCCCTGCATCAAAATTGCTCCAATCCCCACCTATGATGTGTCGCACTCTAAGAAACACGACCGAGAGAAATCTGGAAGGGATAGAACAATGCGTGTGCTCATAACCTCCTTCATTTTCTCAAATGTTTGTTGTGACTCCTCTGTCCAATGAAATGCACCCTTCTTGGTTGGATTTATGAGTAGTGCTCCCAACTGTGAAAATCCTCTGACAATCCGTCTGTAGTAACTGCATAACCCAAATAATCCCTTCAGCTCCGTGAGGTTCTTGGGTGTTGGCCAATCTAGAATGGCCCTGATTTTCTCATGATGAACCTGTACTCCATGCTCACTAATGATATGCCCCAAGTACAATAGTTCTCTCATCCCAAACTCACATTTGGACTTCTTGCCATATAATGATTGTGCCTGCATAATGACCAAGAACTCCTCTAATTGTGTCAAATTCTCATCCCATGTCCTGCTGTAAATAAATATGTCATTGAAGAATACCAAAAGATACTTCCTCAATTGCCCTCCGAAGATGTGGTTCAAGCAAGATTGGAAAGTGGCAGGTGCGTTGGTCAATCCAAATGGCATGACCAAGAACTCGAAATTTCTAAAATGGCATCTACATGCTGTCTTCTCTATATCCTACTCCTTGATGTTGATCTGATGATATCATGACCGTAGATCAATCTTGGTGAAGAAAACTGCCCCATGTAACTCGTCCATCAACTCATCTATGCACAGAATGTGGTGCTTGTTCTTGATCATTTTCTTGCTGAGAGCTCTGTAATCAATGTACATCCTCAATGTTCCATCCTTCTTCAGTACCAGAGTGACTGAAGATGCGAAAGGACTCATGTTGGGCCATATGTGCCCCATTACAAGCAATTCTTTGATTTCTTTCTCAATCTCATCCTTGAATCTCTTGGGGTGCCTATAGGGCGTGGTGATCATCGGTGTAGCCCATGCCTCCAAATCAATCGTATGCTCGAATCCCCTGTCTAGTGGTCTCCATGGTGGTGTCAGCCCAAACACTGGCTCATATCGGCTCAAAATCTTCTTGATCTGTGGATGGTAATGCTCTCTTCCCTTTGAATCCTTTTGGGTGGTGATCAAACACTCTGCTGCATAATCTACATCATCGTGAGGGAATATTCGCTCCATCCTCTTTGATGAAACTACTCAGGGTGCTCCTGTAGACATACCTCTAAATACCACTCTTGATCCACTAGCGTATCTGAAGCTCATGGTCAATGTTTGATAATTGAACCCAATCTCCCTCAATGAATATAACTATTGTACCCCCAACACCACATATGTATCTGATAGGTCAACTACCAGGTATCTGTAAGCATGTAGTTTCCTATATTGACCTATAGGTATGGGGCCATGTCCAAACATGTCATCGTGTATCCATCTGCCACTGCCATGTGGAATCCCTCAAACTCCTTAGTGTGTAACCCCCTCCTGGCTACTAAAGATGCATCTATAAAATTGTGGGTTGAGCTTGAGAGTGTTGTACCAGGGTACTCTGAAAAGGGTTTCTATGGTTCCCCCTTTCACCTCTATACTAGGTTTTGTTTCCTCCTTGGGTTATGCCTATGCCGGTATCTGAGGTTTCTTCAGCTGCCTCTCTGGCTCATGTGTGGTCTCATCCTCTAAACCACTATCTTCATTTGCCTCGATCTCCTCATCCTCATCATCACTACCTGATTCCACCTCAATGTAGTGGATTTGTCCCTTTCCCATGCATCTATGCCCTGGGGCCTAAGGGTCTCCGCAAGAGAAGAAAAGCTTCTTCCTCATCAACTCTAGTCTGGTGTCATCGTCCAAATTGGGTTTACCCTTCCATTCCCTTTGAGGATTTTTATGATCACTGTCTCTTTGTGGTACAAAGGGTTTGGTAAAGGTTTTTGGTTTCAACGTTGAGTCCTCCATGTCTCTCGTGCACACAATGGCCTCCTGCAGGGTGTGAGGCTTGAAATTATTAACCCAACCCCGCAATGGCTCTGTCAATGCCTCAGTGAACAACATCACCAACATGTGCTTAGATATATTGGATACAACCACTGCCTTCCACTGGAACTCTAAGATGAAGGCCTCAACTGATCTTGTCTGTCTGAACTGTGTAAGCTGTTGATTTTTCATAAGCTTAAGATTAAGCATGAAGTTCATTCCATTTTATCATTTAACCATAACCATTAATGCTGCAACAACCAAGATCATAAGAAGAAGCACCATGCACAAGAACAAAAAATGTATCCTAGGAAACCCTTCTCAACAAGGGAAGAAAACCTAGCCAAATCCTTTGCTATAGTCTTCAATAGAAATACCTTTACCACCAAGAAAGACCTAGCACACAAGAGGGTTCTCAAACCCTATAACTCTAGTGCCCAAGAGAGGTGCGCACCTTTTTCTAAAGAAGTGTACTTGCTGAAATTTCCAAACTTGCAAGATAGATATGATTCCACAATGGTGAATTTCCCTTTACTTATATTAGACTTGTCGTATCAATTGAAGCGTCTATTGACTCAACAAGGCCAACCTCTCTAAGACATATTATGATTTATTATTATTATAATAATTAATATTAATATTAATATTAATTATCTTTTACATTTATTGTTCAACATATTAAGGTGGGGCCGACCTATACCCTTTACATAACAATTAGGGTTACAGGTAGGTCTGACTCTTGAACAGTATATAAAAAAAGATATGATACACCCACCAGTGCTTATCCACTAGGGGCACATCCATAGGGATGTCATAGCTTTGATTCACTGCATTACACAGAAGAACCAGATCTTCACACATTCACCTGTGCTCGTCCATAGGCACATCCACTCTACAGATCTTCTTTCCCAATGCCTCACATAGGAGAATCATATGGAGTCTTCTCATCAACTCTACTGCTCATAGGAGGCTAATACATCATCTTCATTTCTTTTCTCATGACGATGCACCCAACACTTTGGGATTTCACACGTTCACCTTGTTCTTAGCCACATGCACGTCCTAACTCAACAAATCGCCTTTCCCACTGGATAATCATATGGATTTATTCTCAACTCTCTGAATGGAGGAGGTCATATCTACATTCCCATCTCTGTCTCAGGTAGGAACCACGTACCCCTTTTAAGGTGCTTTCTCTCAGGTTTGTAAGCTGAGAGAAAGACTTCACATGGCAACAATGATCCACACCTCACAGGTTTGTAAGCTGGAGAATGTCTCACATAACTACAATCATCAACACTCCCTCTCAGCTAAGGAGGCATTCTTCATCATGCCAAGTCTCATATAGATGTTCTCTGAATTTTATTTTTGGCTGGAGTCATCAATACTCCCTCTTAATTAGGAAGGCATTTTTCACTAAGTCAATCTATGCAGATGTCGATAATCTGCTCATGTGTAGGAAGGTACTGCACGTGTATGATTTTACTCTACATCATATCTCTGATATAATGGTATTTCATCTCATCATGTTTTGATTTGATAAGAAACATTGGATTCTCACATGACTCTTTATCATCATAGGATCCATCTTATGGTCAAGTAAATATGTTAGGAGTTTAGTGAAGCCACATTGCTTTGCACACTCACTGCTATATGTTTTGTCTCTGTGGTACTCAATGTCATATAATTTTGTTTCTTGTTGTATTAGGAAACTGTGACAAACTTCATGGTAAGACAACAACTGTATGTGTTCTTTCAGTCCACTGTACTCTCTGGTCAATTTGAATCGTCATATCCTGCAAACTCAAGTTCATACTGGAAGCATATTTCAGGCCATATTCAACTGTGCCTCGTATATACGTGTTTTGTTGTCGTCTAGTGAGTCGATCTTGGTTGAATCATGAAATGACTAATCCCCTTCACTGCATGGAATAAATCAAGTCTGGTGTTAACGAGGCACATTAGTGATCCACACAACTGTGGATTAGTCTCATCTGAATCATCATCAATTTTCTTCTTTGGATCCATCACGGTGATTTTTTATTCTGTCATACTAAACTTCTTTAATATTCCCACTGTATATTTTTCTTGACTTAGGAAAATCTCATTGGTTCTCTGTCATACTCCTTGTCTCAAGAAGTAGTGTATCATAAAAACTAGAAGTCAATACTTGCTTGTTTTCAATAACAATACTTTTTGAATAAATCATCAAAATCAAGCTCTTGTCACCAACACTGTAATAATATAGGTTTGGATCAACAATATTTTAGTTAAGATCCAAACTCATCAAGAATTAATCCATCTTATATGGTTTCCAACTCATGGTTGGTAGTACGAATGGAGGTGTATCAGGCTTACTGAATCAAGTGTCATATCATAGACAACTCCCTTTGTTTGTGAGAAACCTTTGTCTATAGATCTTGCTTTGTATTTCTCAATACTTCTATCAGCTGCATGCTTGATATTATAGATCCACTTGGAATTCATCACAGACTTCTCTTCTGGTCTCTGAAAAATTATTTTATGACATACTGATAAGCTTCAGTTATGAAATTTTTCCATACTTGTTCTCTTGTTACTTTTCAAAGACAAGGAGGCTCAACATCAATGAAGTGGCTCATGACTGAAGTATAGCTTGAGAAACTCTTTTTCTTTCTTAGGATGTGCCTTAATAGATTTATATGTTTCTCTGTCTCTTGCAGAGTGAGTCATGTTGGGCCTTTTATCCCCTACTGCAATATCTCTGAATATATCAGTTGGAACAACTGGATCAATTTGAGTAAGAACTGCTGAAGGGAGAGAAGGTATTTGTTTCACTGTCACTATTTATTTGTGATTCTCTGGACCTTTTAAGGAGTATCTCTTCTTCAAGGACAACATTTATGCTTGTTCTTGTATAGTAAACAATTAAATATGGTTTGGATTCCCGTACCAGGGATAATGGTCCAAGTCTTTGAGATCTCTTGTAATAGGAATAATATCCTTCATTTATTTGAAAAATGCAATCAACTATAGAATTATAGATCAAAAGATTTACCTAGTTTGTAGCCATGTCCTTTTAGAGGAATTACTTCTCCTCTCTCTTCTCTTCACTCACTTGAGGTGGATCTGGATCAATGTCAACAGTGGAAGGATATTGTCTTCCCTTCTTCCTAGTTGGACAGTTTCTCGCAATGTGTCCATACTTGTCACATCGAAAGCATTGAATTTCTGAAGCTTCTCTTCCTTGATAACTTGGATTGGATGGAGGATTTTCACCTTTAAATTTTTGCCTGGAATTTATTTTGAATCTTCCTCCCTTCTTTGTATGAAGTGCAAGGGCATGATTTTCTTCTGGGGAATCTTCCACTCCTCTATTTCTAATTCTAAGTTCTTCTTGAGTGCAATCTGTCCATAGTTGATCAAAGGTTGGTAGAGCTTCTCTTCCACTGATACTTTGAATGAAAGGCTCCCATGATTTTGGAATATTCTGGAGAGTGGTTAAGACAATTTCTCTATCAGACATGATTTCCCCAATGGTCTCTAGTTGTTCTTTAATCTTTGATATCTTCATAAAGATGAGTGCAACTGAGTCACCCTTTGTCATCTTGGTACTTTGAAGTTGTATCTTTAAGGTAAGAGCTCTGAGGGTGTTGTCACTTTCAAACATTCCTTTTAAGACTTCATACATATCATAGGATGTCTTCAGATTGGGAATACGAGGCAAAAGGTGATCTCTTACTGAGTAGATAATTATTTTTCTTGCTTTGAAATCTTATTCTTTTCTTATCTTCTTCTCTATATATGTAACTGTGTCTGGTAGTACTTTAGTTGTCACATCCAAGAGATTATATTTTTCAAGAGTGAATAGAGGCTTTGATTTCTAGGGGCTAAAGTTGCTTGCTCCATCAAGCCTATATTCTACCAAATTTTTGTTCTTCATTTGATTTGTTTCTTCAAATTCTTGCCAACTGGATCTTGAAAACCTAATGATTAGGTCAGGTTAGAAACCTTAGGTTATATTGGACTTATGACTACCAACAATCAATTTGATAGTATCACATAAATGTTTGCTGATTTAGGAAAATATTTCTTCAGAAATCCAGAATTAATATTCTGCAGGAAATTTCAACACCCTAGAAACCCTAGGTCCAAAAATCAAAATTTCTCGAAATTTCATTTTAAGAGCTTCTAGAGATGCACTAGAAGAGGTTGTACTCTTCTATGCCAAAATTAGCCCCAACGTCCAAGTTTTAAGGGGCTGAAACACCCAAAGTAAGAGGGTCGTAGGAATTTTCTAGAAACCCTAGGAGGGTCGTACTAATTTTCTGGAAACCCTAGGAGGGTCATATGGTTCTGCAGAAGAGGAGGGATGATTGGTAAAATATGAGACTTGGTAGATGCTTGTGCAATGGGTTATTTCAAGACCTATGCTCTGATACCATGTTGATTTTTCATAAGCATCAGGTTAAGCATGAAGTTCATTCCATTTTATCATTTAACCATAACCATTAATGCTGCAACAACCAAGATCACAAGAAGAAGCACCATGCACAAGAACACAAAATGTATCCTGGGAAACCCTTCTCAACAAGGAAAGAAAACCCATCCAAATCCTTTTCTATAGTCTTCAAGAGAAATACCTTTACCACCAAGAAAGACCTATCACACAAGAGGGTGCTCAAACCCTGAAACTCTAGCGCCCAAGAGAGGTGCACACCTTTTTCCAAAGAAGTGTACTTGCTGAAATTTCCAAACTCGCAAGATAGATATGATTCCACAATGGGGAATTTCCCTTTACTTATATTAGACTTGTCCTATCAACTGAAGCATCTATTGACTCAACAAGGCCGACCTCCCTAAGACATATTATTATTATAATAATTAATATTAATATTAATTATCTTTTACATTTATTGTTCAACATATTAAGGTGGGGCCGACCTGTACCCTTTACATAACAATTAGGGTTACAGGTAGGTCTGACTCTTGAAAAATATTAAGTGTTGGAACACCTCAAAAAGGAGGGTCGTATGGATTTTCTAGAAACCCTAGGAGGGTCGTACAGTTCTGCAGGAGAGAGAGGATGACTGGTAGATGCTTGCACAATGGGTTCTTCAAGACCTATGCTCTGATACCATGTTGATTTTTCATTAAGCTAGGCTCAAGCATGAAGTATATTCCAATTTTATCATTTTACTTGAACCATAGACAATTGCAGTTACACCATACAAATTTTTTTGCAGCAACCAAGATCAAAATAAGAAACACCATGCACAAGTACACAAGAAGTATCCTAGTAAACCCTTCTCAAAAAGGGAAGAAAACCAAACCAATCCTTTGTTATACTCTTCAAGAGAAATACCTCCCATAGCATAAACCTAGCACACAAAAGGGTGCTCACAAAACCTAGAAGACTAGCACCCAAGAGAGGTGTAGACTTTAGCCCAAGAACAAGTACTTGCTGAAATTTCCAAACTCACACCTGTGTTATGTTTCCTCAATGGGGAAATTACCTTCATTTATATTAGACCGGACATATCAAAAGTAGTGTCTATTGGCACAATAGTGTCGACCTCAATAACTGAAAATATAATTAATAATTACCATATTCATTATCTTTTACATTAATTATCTTTCACGTTATGGTGGGGCCGACATGTACCCTTTACATCACAAATAGGGTTACAGGTAAGTTTGACTCTTGGAAAATATAGCAAGGGATCTCATACACCCACTAGTGCTCAGCCACTAGGGGCACACCCACTTGTGCTCAACCACATGGACGTGCAAGTCTCGATCTCGTTGTGTCTGACAGGAGAATCATCAGAATACACACTCACTAGTACCCAACCACTAGGATCACGCCCACCTATGCTCAGCCATAGGAACGTCCTACTCAACAGATCTCTATCTCATTCTGTCTCATAGGAGAATCATCTGGAGTATCACATCATCTCAAATCTCTACATAGAGGAGACCAATACATCATTTCATCTTCATCTCAGAGAGAACGACACACCCAACTCATGGTCTTCCTCACCCCACACAGGGGCATGCAACATTCCAGCTCCGTCTCAGAGAGGAAACACACACCCATATCATGGGCACACCCAACTCATGGGCTTCGTCACCCCACATAGGTGCACACAATGTTCCTTCTTCATCTCAGAGAGGAACCACACACCCATCTCATGGGCACACCCAACTCGTGGGATTCCTCTCAGGCCGACTCACTCATTCTGTGTCCTGGAGGATGTCTCACGCAACTGTAATCATCAACACTCCCTCTCAGCTAGGGAGGCATTCTCCACCAGGGAAAGTCTCTCACAGAAGTACTCAAACTTTGTCTTGGCAAGCGGTTTGGTGAAGATGTCTACAATATGCTCATGGCTAGGAAGGTACTGCACATATATTGTTTTCCTCTACACCATGTCTCTGATATAGTGATATTTTATCTCAATGTGTTTCGATCTATCATTAAACACATCGTTCTTAGAGATATTCACACAACTTTGGTTATCACAATGAATAGTAGTAGGATCCATCTCATGATCAAATAAGTCTGTCAAAGGATTGTGAAGCCACACTGCTTCGCAGACTACCACACTCAATGCTATGTACTTTGCCTCTGCGATACTCAATTCCGAAAATCTTTGTTTCTTGCTGCACTAGGAAACCATGGCATACCCTAAGGTAAAGAAACAACTAGAGGTTCTCTTCTGGTCCACTACGCTCCCTACCCAATTTGCATCGACATATCCCAGCAAGCTCAAGTCTACACTGGAGGAATATCTCATCCCATATCAAACTGTTCCTCATAGGTATCTCAATACATGTTTTGTTGCTATCCAATGAGTTTGTCTCAGTTGACTCATGAACTGGCTAAGCACATTCACTGAATAACATATATCAGGTCTGGTGTTAACCAGATACATCAGTGATCCAATCAGTTGTCTGTACAAGTGTGGATTAGTCTCGCCTAAATCAACATCATTCATCTTCTTCAAATCCATCACCATTGGTGTAGGCATGGATTTTCATTCTGTCATACCGAACTTTTTCAAAATTTCCACTGTATATTTTCCTTGACCTAGGAAAATCTCATCTGTCCTTTGCCATACTTCTAGTCCCAAGAAGTAGTGCATCAAGCCTAGATCCTTCATCTCAAATTTAGCAGTCAATGCTTGTTTTCATTCATCAATGAGTCTCTCTGAATCGATGAGGAAAAGGTCATCCACATATAGGACCAATATTAAGAACTCATTTCCAACAATGTTATAATATAGGTTTGGATCAACAACACTCTTGCTGAAGCCCAAACTCATCAAGAATCCATCCATTTTCTCATACCAAGCACGAGGTGCTTGCTTTAGACCATACATGGATTTCTTCAACCTGCACACATGAGATTTTTTGTTATGTATAATGAATCCTTTTGAATGCTTGATGTAAACTTCTTCCTCAATCTCACCATTGAGAAATAATTTCTTTACATCCATCTGATGTAGTTTCCAACCGATGGATGCAACTGGTGCAATGATAGAACGGATGGAAGTGTATCGGGCTACTGGAGAAAATGTCTCATCATATTCAACTCCCTCTACTTGTGAGAACCCTCTGGCTACAAATATTTCTTTGTATTTCTTGATGCTTCCATCAACTGCATGCTTGATTTTATAAATCCATTTGGAAGTCACTACAAACTTCCCTTCTAGTCTCAGAACAATATCCCATACATCATTTTTCAAGATAGACTGATATTCTTCTGCCATGGAATTTTGTCATACATGTTCACCTATAGCTTCTCCTTGACAAGATGGCTCAGAGTCAATGATGTGGCTCATGGCTAAAAGGTAGATCGAAAATCTTTTTGGTCTCTTTCTCTCTCAGGATGTCCCTTGAGGGGTTGTATGTCCCTCTACTTCCTATAGAGTTTGTCGAGCTCAAGAAGACCTTTTATGTCCTACTGCAATATCTCTAGGCATATCAATTGGAGCAAATGGATCAGCTGGAACAACAAGATCAACTGAAATAATGTATGTCTCCCTCTGAACTGTTGAAGGGGGAGAAGCTATTGTTTCACTGTCAATTTCCATATGAGATTCTATGGATCTTTGGAAGGCTATCTCTTCCTCAAAAGTAACAACTCTGTTGATATCAATCTGTCTCTGACCATGAATGTAGATCCCATATGACTTTGAAGATTCACTATATATGTTATTGACCTAACCTCTCACGTAGGTAGAATAATATATTTCGATGTAATAAATGTCAATATTAATAAGGCCTAGCAATAAGGAAGAATAAGTCCAATGTAAGAAGACTTAATAGAAGCTTTCGCTTCTAGAAGGATGTTCCTCTAGATGGTTCTTTTGATAGACATATTTAGTATAAATAGGAGTCAAGGGTATGAGAACTTTTGTCTTGGATATTATTGTAATAGATCTCTGCTCTGTTGGAGGTTGCCCCTTGAAGAGACAAGTGAACATTTCTCTCAGTAATCAAAGTGCTCTTTCTGGTGTTATTCTGGTATCATTTTGGTATTGTTGTGGTGTTATTCTGGTATCATTTTGGCATTGYTGTGGTGTTATTCTGGTTATATTGTTGTTCATCTTCCCTTTCTAGCTATTTATTTATCTTATGCATAATTTTTTATATCTGGAATATTAAAAGTGGTATTAGAGCACCTTCCTCTGCAGACAATTGTGGGTTAWTTTTTTTTAGGGTAGAGACGTATTCCGACGTCTTTAAGCTACATAGATTTATTGTTACGCATATAAACCCATGGTCGGGGATTCATACACGCATGAAATACAAGTGGTACTTAAGCGCACATCCGTTGGCCACCCTTGTAAGCCCTGTCGATACCCCTTCACGTGGTAGCGCATCAGACAACACATGTATACAGATCAACTTAGATCTCTTGAAGCCCTCCGTATATAAATCGATCAACCCCCTGACTGATATAGTGCCACTAAGAACAACACTCGGGAAGATACTCTCTAGTACTTGGGTAGTCGGGTAGTACGGCTAAGGGCATGGTCTAGCCTCTTTAGTTGGTGCCCTAAGATATTGGGCCAAGTAATATTATTGGACCCCACACGTATATCAAAGAGCTATAGCACAGGGAAAACCCTTGTCTGTAGAACCATTGAATACCTAACCTTTGGGGACAGAAACAAAAATAAAACAGACAAGATCTATTATCGTGCAACTGTGTCTTCCTACATTCGAGTTGTCTAGATCCTATTGGAACCATTATTTGAGACCTATTCCATTAGATTTCTCTCTTCACCCTTATCGCATTCATACCTATCATCTTTCAGAAAAAACTTTTTCTATGTGACCCCACCCGCCCCTTTTCAGTTCCCTCATCATCATGGCCCATACCTGTAGCCAAGACTTGGAAGCTCACTTCAATACCTTGCACTCTAATTTCAAAGAGAACCAACAATAAGTGAGACAACTTAGTGCTAATATCACCACCATCAATAAAAGCATGCATTCCTCCATCGCTGCCTCAATCAAGGAACTCAAACAATACCTCAAACAAGACATTACTACCCATCTTGAATCTGTCACTACGATGATCTACACCAAGTTGCATATCCCTACAGATCCTCCCTTATCTGACCCACCTTTTCATACTGAAGGTGAAACTTCCTCTCATTCTCAAAATTTTCAGCCCCATCACTTTCATCATGTCCTACGCCTTCCATGTGTGGATGTGACCAAATTTGATGGCTCAGATCCCACTGGCTTGGTAACTCAAATGGAACATTATTTCTCTTTGTATGACATTATAGATGATTTGGCCAAACTCCGGCATGGTTTTCTCCATCTAGATTAGGAACGTTTGCAATGGTGGAAATGGAGAAAAACTGCCCGCCAAGGGTATGTTGCTTGGACACACTTTGTGGCAAAGATTTATGAATGCTTTGACACTGACACCAACCATTTAAGCCGTTTGACAGAGTTGAAACAATCTGACACAGTGGAAGACTTTGTAACTTCTTTTGAGCGACTAGATTTTCGTACAAAGGGCATGTCTGATGTTTTTTTCCGAGAATGTTTTATCATTGGCCTCAAGGATCATATTCGTGCCCACGTCCTCATGGATTGGCCTCAGAGTTGGGTGGAGGATACTAAAAAAGCTAAGGAGGCACAACAAGTTGTCTCTTCCCAAAACCAAAAACCCTCCTTTATTCCTCGCACTAAAACAGTAACTCCCACTCCTCCTTCTACTTCACTAAAGATCCACAAATTGACCAGGGCCGAAATGGATGAATGCCAACTCAAAGGCCTTTGTTATAATTTTGATGACAAATACTTTCTGGGACACAAGTGTAAGGAACAAAATCTTTTTATGGCCATCTCAAAGGATGTTTCCGAAGAAGATGTTGAGGCTCCCCTTGTGTCTGTGTCACTTGAACCCACTGACATAACCCCTCCCTTAGACCCTCTCGAAGTAGAATCGATCATTTTCCTAACTGCTCTCACTGGCTTCTTTGCTCCCCAAACCCTCAAGCTAATTGGTTACATCAAGCATAGGAAGGTCATCATTCTTGTTGATAGTGGAAGCACCCATAATTTTATTCATCGCCGCATTTTCCAAGAAACTAATTGCTATATCTGTGCAATCAATAATTTGCAAATCATGATTGCCAATGATAGGTCCATGAAATGTGGAAGATGTTGTGAAAATGTGCATCTCCAAATTGGTGAATACCACCTGAAATATCATATGTTTGCTATCGACATGGGCGGTTGTGACATTGTTTTCGGTGCAGAATGGCTAAGGACTTTGGGTCCCATTCTCATGGATTTTAAGGAATTAACTATGAAATTTGACTAGGAGTGCCAACAATATAAGTTTCAAGGCATCATTTTCGGTTCCCCAGATATCATTAGTTCCCATCGCATGGAAAAACTACTCAAAAATGGTCATTCTTGCATTATTTCCCAACTCCATGCCATACAAGCAACTGAGACACCCTTTGAGTCACAGGACCTCCAATCCATCCTCTCTAAACATAAGGTGGTTTTTTCCACTCCCCAAGGACTGCCTCCTTCCCATGGTGTTCATGATCATTCCATTCCCCTTGTCCTAGGAAGCCTTCCTCCCAATATCCATCCCTATCGTCACCCCTTTTCCCAAAAAAATGAAATTGAGAAAATGGTTCAAGAACCGCTCAATGCAGGTATTATCCTCCCTAGTACGAGCCCCTACTCTACCCCTGTGGTCATGGTCCTTAATAAATAAGGTTCTTGGCGCATGTGTCCTGAATTTCGAGCCCTCAACAAACTCACCATTAAAGACAAATGTCCCATTCCTGTCATTGGTGAACTCTTGGATGAATTGAGTAGCACCTAGTAAACTTGATCTTCATTTTGGCTACCACCAGATCCATATGAAAGAGGCACACATTCCTAAGACTACCTTTAGAACTCATGAGGGCCACTATGAGTTTTTGGTCATGCCCTTTGGCTTGTGGAATGCTCCCTCCACCTTCCAAAGCCTCATGAATCATGTCTTCTGTCCTTTTCTCCGTCATTTTGTCTTATTTTTCTTTGATGATATCCTCTTCTATAGTAAAACCTAGATAGACCATCTTTCTCATGTGGTTCGAGTTCTCCATCTACTCTCTCAACAACAACTTTTCCTCAAACAATCTAAATGTGCTTTTGGCACTTCAGAAGTCGAGTACTTGGGTCATCTTGTTGGCAAGGCCAACGCCAGGGTGGATCCTAAAAATATTGAAGCTATGCAATATTTCCCTCACCCAAAGACTCTCAAAATCTTGCGTGGATTTCTGGGCTTAACAGGTTGTTATCGCAACTTTTTTAAGAATTATGGAAAGATTGTGACACCTCTCATTGCACTCCTTAAAAAGAATTCTTTCACTTGGACTCCAATGGCTTCTCAAGATTTTCAAACCTTGAAGATGGCCATGTGAACCACTCCAGTCCCGGCCCTTCCTGATTTCAGAAAGACCTTTGTCCTGGAATGTGATTCTTCAGGGAAAGGAATTGACGCTGTACTTATGCAAGAGGGTTGGCCTTTGGACTTTACCAACAAACAACCGTCTGAGCGAAATTTGGGAAAATCAATCTATGAAAAGGAAATGTTGGGTATTCTGCATGTCATGGATCTTTGGCATCCTTATCTGTTAGGGAAATGCTTCCAAATTAAGACATATCATCAAAGCCTCAAGTATTTTCTGGAACAACGCATTTCTTCCCCATAGCAACAAAAAAGGGTGACTAAGATCTTTGGATATGGTTATGAGATCATTTACAAAAAAGGAAAAGACAACGTGGTTGTTGATGCACTTTCTAGAAAATATGAAGATGAAGGGTCCCTTTTTTCTCTCTCCTTCATTGTACCTGATTGGCTCCAAGCTGTTTGCTAGGAATGGCTACACGATCCCAAAAGTTCACATCTGATACAACAATTCCAGTCCAATTCCCCAGTTTCCCTAGGGTACTCTTGGCGCAATGATGAAATTCGATACAAAGGTTGTTTGTATTTAAGTAAATAGACAAAACTCAAATCCACGGTACTTTTTGAGCTTCATGCTACACCCACGGCTGGGCACTCCAGGCTTACCAAAACCTATGATCGGGTCAAACGTTCTTTTTTCTGGGATGGTATGAAACATGATGTTTGTAATTTTGTGGTTGAATGTGATGTGTGTCAATGCAACAAGGGTGAAACAATCAAATCTCCTGGCACACTACAACCACTTATGATTCCACTTGCTATTTGGTGGGATATCTCTATGGATTTTATTGTAGGATTACCTAAATCGGGTAATAAATCAATCATCATGGTGGTAGTTGATCATATTTCCAAGTGTGCTCATTTATGTGCTCTTCAACACCCATTTACAACATCCACTGTGGCTCAAATTTTCATGGATAAGGTCTTCAAGCTTCATGGCATGCTGCATTCTATTGTTTCTGATCACGACCCAACTTTCACTAGCAATTTTTTCCAAGAACTGTTCAAGCTACAAGGCACTCAATTGCATCTCAGTACAACTTATCATCCCTAGACTAATGGTCAAAATGAAGTTGTCAACAAGTGTTTGGAAACATATTTGAGGTGTTTTGCACTGGAACAGAAAAATCAGTGGGTTCAATGGTTACCACTAGTTGAATGGTGGTACAACACTTCGTACCATACAACTACTCGCATGACTCCTTTTGTAGCGGTATATGGAAAAAATCCACCTTCAGTTCTATCATATTTTCCAGGCGTCTCAAAGGTCTAGGAAGTTGACCAAACACTTACAGTTCGAGAGGATATTCTCTGTACCCTCAAAGAGAATTTGGTCATGGCCTAGAATCACATGAAGCAACAAGCAGATTAAGGTCACTCTGAACGTCAATTTGCAGAAGGGGATTAGGTGTTTCTTCGACTGCGACCTTATAAGCAAAATTCCCTAAGGGATGACCATTGTCAAAAACTGGTGCCCAAATTTTAAGGTCCTTATATCGTTCTCAAGCGTGTGGAACAAGTGGCCTATCAGTTAGCTTTGCCTAGTCATTCTAAACTCCATCATGTTTTTCATGTGTCCTTCTTAAAGAAGGTGATTGGAACTAAGTGCCAAACTGAAGCCAACCTTCCCAAGTTGGACGAAGAAGGATCCATTTGGCTACAACCACAAGTAGTTTTGGACCAGTGTGAGTATCGTCTGCATCAACGAACCATCAAGGAAGTGTTAATCTAATGGAAAGATACAACTCCAACATATGCCACTTGGGAACCAGCTACCATTCTGCAAAAAATTCCACATCTCAAGCCTTGAGGACAAGGTTGTTTTTAAGGGGGAGGACATGTTAGGGACCTAACCCCTCACGTAGGTAGAATAATATATTTCAATGTAATAAAGGTCAATATTAATAAGGCCTAGCAATAAGGAAGAATAAGTCCAATATAAGAAGACCTAATAGAAGCTTCCACTTATAGAAGGATCTTCCTCTAGATGGTTCTTTTGATAGACATATTTAGTATAAATAGGATTCGAGGGTATGCAAACTTTTATCTTGGATATTATTTTAATAGAGCTCTGCTCTACTGGAGGTTTCCCCCTCAAAGAGGCAAGTGAACATTGCTCTCAGTAATCAAAGTGTTCTTTCTGGTGTTATTCTAGTATCATTTTGGTATTATTGTGGTGTTTCTCTTGTTATATTGTTGTTCATCTGCCATTTGTTGCTATTTATTTCTATTTTGCATACTTTTTTATATCTGGAATATTACAATATCCCACAAATGTATACCATTTGTCCCTGAAGGGTCTAGCTTGGATCTCTTCTCTTTGGGTACATGAAAATATACTAGGAACCCAAATATCCTGAAGTGTCCAATCTGAGGATTCACTCTGATGAAGGCTTATTTTGGACTTATGTTCTTCAAGATCTGATGAGGACTCATGTTCTGAACATATACTGTTGTCATACATTCTTCTGCCTATAGAGTCATAGGTAGAATCTGATCATGTATCATTGGTTTGGTTGCCTCGATGATAGTTCTGTTCTTCCTCTTTGCCACCCCATTTTGTTGAGGGTTGTAAGGAACTGTGAACTCCCTTATGATCCCTGCCTCAATAAAGAATTTGTTGAAATCCTTGGAGGTGTATTCTCCTCCATTATCTGATCTTAGTACCTTGATATTTCTTTCGGTCATGTTCTCAACCTGAGCTTTGAATTCTTGAAATTTTGCAAGGACTCCATCGTTTTTCTTCAGGAAGTAAATACAAGTTTTTGGAGAGTGATCATCTATGAAGAGTACATAGTACAAATATTCATTGAGAGAGGCAACCATCATTGGCCCACACACATTTGAATGTATCAAGTCCAAGATTTCCTTGGATCTATTGTCACTTCTCAAGAAGGACCCTTTAACATTTTTTCCAAGAGCACATCCCTTGCAAACACCTTTATGATGAACCTGTATCTTTGGAAGGCATGTTACCATTTTCCCTAGAGCCGGGAGAGATCTATAATGAATGTGAGCAAGTATCCTATGCCATAGCTCACTTAAATGGATAATGTCATGTAACACAACCTGTACTGGTCTAATGGTCAATCTATATAAGTTGCTTTCTCGAACACCAATTACTTTGGCAGAACTTATATGTGAGTCTTTGTGCCATGAAATAACTCTTCCTTCTAAAAATGTGACCTTTTAGCCTTTGTCTTCTAAGGCAGAAATGGAGACAAGGTTCCTCTTCATCCTAGGTACATATAGTATTTCACTTAGTTGAAGCTGCATATCAGAATCTAGTTGGAAGGTAGAAGTTCCAACCCCTTTCACATTGTATCTGGCATCGTCTCCAAGGAAAACATGTAGATTTGTCTCTTTCTCAACAAAATTAGTTAGGTGATCTCTAAAACTAGTCATGTGCCTGGAGGCAACACTATCAATTAACCAAGTATTTTCATTGGTGGGGACCATACCTCAAAGTGATAAAATGTTGATGTCTTCATCTCTTTGAAGTCTTGGCTTCCAGGAACTAAGTTTGCTTGATCCCCCAAGATTGTCTTCCATCATGGCTCTGTTCATCATCATCCTCTCTCTCTCTCTCTCTCTCTCTNGGCATCGTCTCCAAGGAAAACATGTAGATTTGTCTCTTTCTCAACAAAATTAGTTAGGTGATCTCTAAAACTAGTCATGTGCCTGGAGGCAACACTATCAATTAACCAAGTATTTTCATTGGTGGGGACCATACCTCAAAGTGCTAAAATGTTGATGTCTTCATCTCTTTGAAGTCTTGGCTTCCAGGAACTAAGTTTGCTTGATCC
>SNQJ01S0036508.1:0-10909 GCA_010110895.2 Picea sitchensis
AAATTTGATCAAATTTATAGGAAGGAAAGAAATGGCCCAAAAATATCCGAGAACCTTAAAGGAGTTTTTCATTAGAATCAAAAGAAGATTTTGATGAGCCAATTTCAAATATCTCATCGTCAAATACTTTAGAGTTCAAAGACAGTCAAAATTAAGCCCGAGTTAGTTCTCTATAATTTTCTCAATATTAATAAATTCTTTACAATCTGATGAAAATTAATTTGTTTGTCCAAAAGGACTAGGATTGGGGCTCCCATGGACCATAAAATAAAAAGAAGACAGGAAAATGGACTCGCTGGATGAAGGAGAAATCAAAGCTGAACTTGGAATGAAGAAGAAATAAAGGATCAGAAAACGGTTATGTTTTTCAGGTTAAGAATAAACATAATTGGATGATTTAGGGTATGTGAAAAGAAAAATGAGAATAAATGTGATCTTTAGAGTTACTCTGATGAATCTCTCTTAATATCATTTGTTTGTTGATGCTCCTTTTGTATCCCTTTTTGTTGCAGTTATATGACTGGTATTAACTTCTTCCGTTGGAGCTTCGATAATTTTGATTAAAGTCGTATTTAACAATTCTTCAATATATTCTCTTAAGGGAGAAACAAGCACTTCTTGATTGACTTTGATATTAAATAATTCATTCTCAATTTCTCTAAAGTTAATTGATAAATTTTGCAATGTGGTCTCAATATGTTCATTCATGTTTGTATATTCCATGAATCAACTATCAATATCATCACTAGTGTATTCCACCATACTGCCAAATTTCTTTGTTGATAATATTTTCAAAGTCTCAACATTTTCCTCAAATTGTTGTATAGTCAGGAGCATTGAATTATCTATAAAATTTGGATCTGATACCTCAATAATAGTGCCTGCAATATCTATCCCAATTAATTTTAAATATGCCTCTATTTTTTTGCGTGTTAAGTCATTAATTTCACCTAACAATCCCCTTAATATATTAATTATTTGAATCCAACATTATTTCAATTGGTTTATGCGACTTTGAGAAGGAAACTCTTCTTGTTTTCTTCTTTGTTTTGTCATTGTTGAAACCTTTGTAACAAACATGGAAACTCCATCTTTGAGAAATACGTCATCATTTGTTATGTCTGCATTCAAATATTCCTTAGTATTTTGTATTCTGACACCGAGAGAAGATAAACTTTTTGCTAAATCCCATAAATTTAAAATGAGTGACATTCTTTTCTTTATGTTTTCTCCAACAAAATGTCGGGTAGGAGTAAGTAAACTTAAGGCTCCTTTCACTCTTAAATTTGATTCTATGGTTCTCTAAAATCTTTCACCAAGTTCAACCATGGAAACAAGAGTGGCTAATATAGGTGGAGGAATCAAATTCACTTCCAATTCTTTCACTCTTTCTTTTAGACTGAAAGTTTCTGCTTCCATATCAATTATGGACACATATAATGCATCTCATGTAACTTTGTGGATTGAAGATAATTTTGATGGGTGTATTTCTCTGAGATAAATTGTGGAACAAGATTTTTCCTTTTTATTCTTTGAAGTTATTTTGAAAATCAATTTTTTGGAAGATTTATCAAACAAATCATTTAGTACGGACAAAGTTTCTTCATCTGAGAAGACTTCATCCTAAATAACAAGTTCATAAGAAAATTGTGTGTTCTCTTTTTCTTTCTATTCTTCAATAGGGAACCATATATTCTTGATATCAACTTCCAGGTCCATATATTTGAGGTGAATTTCTCTTTCATGTATGTTTTCTTCAATTTCTTGCTAGGAATTTATCATTTTTCGTTTTACTTACAACTTGTGAGGGTTTTCCAACTTTCCTTGGGGAGTGTTTTTCTCACCACCATCATATGAATTATTAATCGAGGATTTATTTTGTTGAGAAACAACAAACTGAGAATTTACTTTTGACTGGACACATTTTTGAGAAACAACAGGAGATTGGGCATTTCTTTCACTTGAGGGTTTTCCCCTTTGCTTGTAATGCTCTATGGTACTTACAATAGTTTATATATCACCATATTTTTTTTATCAATATCATGAATTTGAGGTTCATGGTTATCTCCTTTTTATTCTCCATATATGAGGGTATTTGATCCAAATGGATTTCGGTGGCCTCCCACCTATTCCAACTGGCTCATTTTGGCAATTTGTTTTCTAGTTTTTGGGTTCCCGACTTCCTAGGCCGTTTTGATGCCCTGGATATCCATACTCAAAATGTAATTTGATTTAGAGTCTGACAAAAACATTTTTAGTCCTCGGATAGACCTTTCCAATGGGATATCGTGCGCCTAAAATGGAGATCGTATGCAAAAGTTATGACCCTGGAAAGTTGATGTACTAACTTACCCCAACGGGGCCCACATGACTTTTGGTGCTTCATCTCCTAAGGTTAGGTTTTTGGATGTCTAGGGTTTTGGAATTCATTTTCATTGTAAAACATCTTAGAGAGACTCATTGTAACCATATTCTTGTGAATGAGCACAGTCGTCACATCTCTTCTAGCAAGCTTGTTTTTAGTTGCATTTTACAGTTTCAACACATTTTCTTATTGAATAGATACCAGTTGTATTGTATCTCTGTTATCCTTGTGTTTTTGTTTTAAGAATAAAAATAATTTGTATTCATTTCCTTCTGCTCATAAAATACAAATCAGTGGTATCAAAGCGGTTTGCTCCTTGTCGTTATTAATGCATGTCCCCAACGAGGTCAAGGTAGAAAGAATTGGGTCTCAAGCTTGTTTCTCTTGAGGAAAAAAGATCTTGCATGCCCAAGTGACCTCTCATGGAAGGCGAAAAGAAAGATGAATGGACATGATATCCTTTCAAAATGTTGTTCGAGGAATCCATCACACAACAGAGGAACGAGATGATGGATAGTTTTGCGCAAATCCTTCGGTGGCTACCAGCAGGCGACACATCTTCCTCGAGTGGAGGCTCCGCCCATTTCAAGGTAAAAATCAACTTTGATATTCCCATATTTGAAGGTCATATAGATGTAGATTTTGTAGACAAAAGGTTGAATCTGCTAGAAGGTTTGTTTTTGTCCATAACTTTTCGAACAGAGAAAATATTACGTTTTCACTCATCAAAGTCGTTCCCCATGTCAAATATTGGTGGGATACTTTCTGTGAGCAAAAGGAAACAAAATAAACCTCATTATTTACAGTCACGATCACCTGGGAGTCATTCAGGGATGTTATCAAGGAACAATACTACCATGTCAAAATTTATAACGACATGTATACAAAATGGACCACGTTGCGGTAGGAAAGAGACCAAGAAGTGACAGAGTTCACAAATATATTCCATACCTTTCACCTCAAGCTAGGTATCAAATATTCTAAGTGAAATCTGGTGCTCAAGTATCATGGTGGTATGCATAGATACATCCAGGATAAAATGGAGTTTTTGGACATCTCTTCCTTGGGTGTGACCTATCGATATGCCATCAAAATCGAGAAAAATATTAAACAAAAGATGCTACAATTTGGGCCCGGGAACCCCTCACATCAAAAGAAAGTAAAGGGAAGCCCCAACCCGCAGAAAAAAGGATAGAGAAAATACAAACAAACTCAGGAAAACCATTCTAAGCCGCAAGAAAATAAGGACACTAGAAAGGCAAAGAAAGATACCGAGAAGTGGTGCGACTTCCATAAGAGCCCCTGAAATAACATTGTTTATTGTCTCTCAAAGCAATCGTTGGTGGCTAAAGTGAAAGACTCTTAGTCAGATGCAGGTTCTGACTCTAATTCAGAACCAGAAAGGGGGAGATGGATCATTGACGCAGAACCCACTGCCATCGTTTCTACCACCAAGGTCCAACCCGATGAACTAGATGAGCTAGAAGAAGGTGAACACCTCTTTCATTCACAGATGTGGGTAAAAGGAACCCCGCTGCACTTTATCATTGATAGCGGTAGCTTGAAGAACCTCATATTAGTAGAGGTCATCAAGCGGCTAGCCCTGTCAATGACATTGCACCCGTATCCTACACCATTGGATGGCTCTACCAAGGAAGCGATCTCCGTGTCATCCAACAGTGTCGCCTGTCGTAAGACATCAAGCCCTTCAAAGATGAGGTATTGTGTTGTGTTTCTCCTCTCGAAGTTTGTAATGTTCTTTAGGGCCAACCTTATTTATGGAAACGTCATGTAGTATATGAGTTTAGGCCCCATAGTGTTATTATTACTTTGAACAGGAAATTGTACAGGATACTCGAGGTAGTACCACCTAGTTCTATTTCCTTGATCTCTGCCAAGCAATGCAAGAATTTCATCTCTCAGAACGGATATTTTGTCTTCTTCATGATTCGCTCTCAGAGAGAGAAAAATATTGCAGCCACTTCCAGGGCCTCCATGACCGACCTCTCCACACAGAAGAATCAAGTGGACAAGGTCATAGAAGAATACAAAGATATCTTCTCCTCACCTACCAGGGTACCTCTGCACTGTCAGGTCAAGCATCCCATCGATCTGACTCCCAACGTAGCGCTACCCAATGGTCCATTCTATCGTTGCTATCTATTAGAGAATGGGGAGATCAAGCGACAGATCCAAGAACTAATCCATGAGGGGCACATCCATCCCATCGCATCGCCTTGTGGGAGTCCAATCATACTGGTGCAGAATAAAGATGGGACTTGGTGAATCCACATTGATTATCGGGCCCTAAATAAAATTACAGTTAGGAACCGGTACCCGATTCCCTGAATCAATGATCTCCTTGATCATCTCAAGGGGGCCAAATACTTTAGTAATATTGATCTGAAGTCTAGATACCACCAATTCCCAATAGAATAGACAAATGTATGGAAGACCTCCTTCAAGTCAAAATAAGGTCTTTTTGAATGGTTGTTCATGCTCTTTGGTTTGAAAAATGCTCCAACAACTTTCATTAGGATGATGGAGGATATCATGTGACCTTTTACCAATACTTTTTTAGTGGTGTATCTTGATGACATCCTCATCTACAACAAAACTTGGGCGAGACACTTTGATCCATATTATTTTCGGCACAAAATGAGAGTGGAGATATAACACATAAATATACAGAGATATTGCAAGAGAGACAACAATATAACAAACATATATTAGAAATATAACAAGAGACACAGATAAACAATAATACACAATTTCTATTAATGAGAGAAATGTACAAAACTATAGAAATACAGAGTGAAAGACTCGCTAGAATGGTGGCAGCTTATCTCTGAGAAGAGATGTGACAGATACTCACATTAGCAAGAAGATGATTGTTACAATGAGGCTCCAAGGCCTTTTTAAAATAAATAAAATCCAAAACCCTAACCCCAGAAGATGAAAAGAAAACAGTTTTGTGGACCCCATTTTGGATAGTTTGGTGTATCAACTTCCCGGGGGCATAACTTTGGCATACAATCTCTGTTTGGGGCACACGATAGCTCGTTGGAAAGGTATCATCAAGGATATTCATATTGGGGTCTCAATAATATACTTGGGCTATCATTAAGGTGATCGATCCCAAAAAAACTTCATTTATGCCGTCAAAATGACCCCGAAAGTTTACGAATCGAAAAATTGCTAAAAATAGTAAGTTTCTAGAAAACTGTTTTGAGACAGTTGTAATAGCTAGGTGGCCACTGATATCCACATGGATCAATCCTACCTCCTTAGGAAGAAATGGTATACATTGTGTTGAGTTCCCAAGGGAGAGGGGAAAGCGCTTGTTGAATCTGAACTTTGATGATCTTCTTGCCTTGCTGGAGAAGTTGTGTTGCTTAGCTTTCTGAATGCTGTAACGAACTTGTGGATGGAAGGGTTGGACCTTTTTAACCAGTCTAGATACATGAGATGAATGTGTGTAGAAGGAATCATTTTTCTTAGATTCAATCTTTTCGACCTGCTTCTGCTAAACAAAAGGTGCTTGGACTGAGGCTGCAGTGGTTGCGATGTTCTTTTCTTCACCTTTTGAACATATTGTGAAGAGGCTGAATTTTATAGTATGAGATACTATATTGCGACATGTTTAGGTGGGTAAGTAGTTGGAACTACCTCTGGTATTCTTTAGATATGATCCCCCAGATAAACAATGACACTACGGGGTCGAGACTCATAAATAGAATGGCGCTTCCACATATATGGCTGACCCAAAAGAACATGACAGACATCCAGTGGGGAAACATCACATAATAACTCGTCCTTGAAGGGATGGATGTCATATGACAATAGACATTGCTCGCTGACACAGAGATCTCTTCCCTGGAGAAGCCACCCAATGTTGTATGTATGCAGGTGTGGTGTTGTCAACAATCCCAATTGTTTGATGACCTCTGTTGAGATGAGGTTCTTCTTGCTTCCACTATAAACAATGAAATGCAAAGGGGTTCCCTTCACCCACATCTGTGAATGAAAAAGGAGCTCCCCCTCTTCAGTATTTGTTGGTTCTTCTAGTTGAATTGTTGTGGCTGTGACAATAAAAATGGGGTCTACGTCAATGCTCTGTCTTCTACCAGTATTTTCTGAATTAGGGTTTGAATTATTCTTCTTGATCTCAGCCACCAATGACTATTTTGAGCGACATTCATCGGTGTTGTGCCAGGGAATTTTGTGGAAATCACACCATTTTCCAGTGTCCTTCTTCATCTTTTAGTCACCCTTCTTTTTCTGTGGCTTGGACTAGTTTTATGAAGGATGGTTTTTAGGGTCGTCTTTACAATACTTTGGTTGTTGCGGATTTTTAGACCCGAACTCCCGCTTGTTCTAGTGCTTAAATTTCTTCTCGATTTTAACAACATATCGATAAGAAACACCTAGTGATGAGATGTCTAGAAAATCCATTTCAGTTTGGATGTCTCTGTGTAGAGCCCCACAGTATTTCAGAACCAAATGTTGCTCGAATACTTTGATACCCATATTGGTGTGTAAGGTATGGAAGGTATTGGTGAACTCTAGTACTTCTTGGTCCCTCTCTTGACTCAGCGTGGTCCATCTCATGTACTGGTCTTCATAGTTTCCAATAGGGTAATATTGTTCCTTAACCGCATCCACAAAAAATTCCCAAGTGGGCTCGGCGCCATATATTCCAGACTCCTCTGTGAAAATTTTCTCCTAGTAAGTTTCCCGCCAATGTTTGACATTGGGGAGAGCCTTAAGGAGTGAAAAGGTGATCTTTTCCCTATTGGAAAAATTGTGAACAAAGAGATAACCTTCTAGCAAATTTAACCATTTGTCTAGGGAATCCGCATCTATATGACATTCAAATATGGGAATATAAAAATTAACCTGTACCTTGAAAGGAGATTTTCTTCCAAAGTGGTCGCTTGATGAAGATGCACCTGCTGCTATCAATAGGAGTTGAAGGATGTGGGAAAAATTCTCCAACATTTCATCCCTTTGTCACGTGAGAGCTTGCTTAAGAAACATATTGATAAAATATTCTACTCCATCATTTTTCTATTATTCCACCATGGAGGGTTTCTTGGGTGTGCGAGAGTGATTGTCCTCAAGAGAGACAAGATCGAGACCCAACTTGCTATACTCGGACCTCGTCGGGGACATGCAATAAAAAATGATCAAGAGCGGCCTGCTCGGATACCACTGATCCAGATTATTTTCGGCACGAAATGAGAGCGGAGATATAACATAGAGATATTGTGAGAGAGAATAAAATATAACAGATATATATCGAAAATATAAAAAGAGACACATATATATAGTAATACACAATTTCTATTAATGAGTGAAATGTATAAAATTGTAGAAATACAAAGTGAACGACTTGCTAGAATGGTGGTAGCTTATCTTTGAGAAGAGATGTGATGGTTACTCACATTCACAAGAAGATGATTGTTACAATGAGGCTCCAAGTCCTTTTTAACATAAATAAAATCCAAAACCCTAACCCTGGAAAATGAAAAGGCAACAGTTTTGTGGACCCTGTTTTGGGTAGTTTGGTGTATCAACTTCCCGGGGGCGTAACTTTGGCATATGATATCCGTTTGGGGTGCACGATAGCTCATTGGAGAGGTATCATTGAGGAGATCAATTTTGGGGGATCAATTAGAGAAGTTGACTATTATTTAAGTGCCCAATCCCAAAAAATATTTCATTTAGGCCCTCAAAATGGCCCCAAAAGTTTAGGAACCGAAAAACTACTAAAAATAGTAAGTTGTCGTAAAACTGTTTTGAGCCAGTTGGAATAGGTGGGTGGCCACTGATATCCACCTAGCTCACACTTGCAACATATTCAATGGGTTTTTCACACCCTATAGAAGCACAAGCTATATGCCAACTTGGAAACATGCTCCTTCGGCATGGACAAGGTCTAGTACCTAGGCTACATCATGGATCAACATGGTGTGCATGTAGATCCAGCCAAGATCTAGGTCATCTGTGGATGGCTGACCCAAACCACACTCATTGAGCTTTAGATATTTTTAGGCCTTGCCAATTTCTTTTGCAGGTTCGTGTTGGGATTCTCCCATATTGCATGGGCCCTCAACGAAGTAACCAGGGGTGGTGGTAAGGAAAACTTTGTGTGGGGCCTATCCCAACATCAAGCATTCAATGATTTAAAGCAATGCTTGTGGTCAGACCTAATTTCATTACCAAACTTACAGTATCCTCTTGAGATTGATACATATGCTTCGGACTATGCTATGGGCATCATTCTCACTCAGCATGACCACCCTGTGGCCTATCATAGTGAGACACTATCAAATGATGTCCATAAGTACCCTAATTACAACAAAGAAATGTACTCCATTATGAAAGCCTGCCTCTAGTGGAGTTATTACATTCTTGGGAAGGAGATAGTCATCCAAACGGATAATAAGCCACTACAGTTCATGCAGACATAAGACAAATTACATAATGACCGCCATCGGAAGTGGTCCACAAACTTGCAGCAGTTCCACCTCAACATCAAGTATAAAATTGACAGTACCAATCGAGTCACTGATTTCCTCAACCAACCTCCAGTAACATCACTCACCATGGTGCTATACTCTTGTGGCCACAAGACCTCCAGATGGCCCCACCTCTATGAGACAGACCCTAACTTCTCCACCACATACCAAATGTTGGGCGCAAAATCAGTTGTCACTAATTTCCATCTTCAGGACGAGTTGTTGTGTCGTCTGGGCCATATCTGTGTTCCATCAAGTGAGTGAGTGAAGATGATATGGGAATCCCACTACAGTTGAGTGTTAGGACACTTCGGCATCGAAAATACAGTGGAAATGTTGCTGAAACATTTCTACTGGCCGAAACTTTGACAAGATGTCAGCAAGTATATCAGGCCCTACATTGCCTGCACTATTGCCAAATCAACCAGTAAGAAACATGGCATGTAAAACCCCCTACCTACTCCTGACAGGACATGGGAATCCATCTCAATGGACTACATGTCGGGCCCTCTATCCACTAAGAGGGGAAATGACTTTCTTTTTGTGGTTGTTGATCGCTTTTCCAAGATGGCGATTATGACCGCCTGTAAGAAGAGAATCACAACAGAGGCCACTACCAATATCTTCTTTGAATGAGTATGAGTACATTTTGGAATCCCACAAACCATTATCTTAGATTAGGAAAGTCAGTTCCTCAACACATTATGGTCGAGCCTCTGGTCATTTATGGACACCAAGCTCATCAAATACACTACCTTCCACCCTCAGACATATGTCCAAACTGAGGTCGTCAATCGAATGGTCATGCATATCTTGCGCATGCACAATTCCAAGTGCCCCCACACATGGGATGAGAGTCTTCCCTATGTTCATCATAGCTACAATTGAACCTTACATAGTTCAACCGACCACAAACCCTTTCAGGTCGGGTTGGGATTCCAACCATTGGCTCCCATGGATGTTGCACTACCTCTTGCAGCCACCCCAACCGAATCATCCCCTACTCCAATTGAAGCTGACAAAGACTCTCTATTCATTGAGGGGATCCAACACATCCACCAACAGGTTCAGGATATTTTACATAAGTCCAATGCCAAGTACAAGCAGTGCCATGATCAACATCCGGTGCCAGATAAGTTTCAGGTGGGAGACAAAGTTTGGTTGCCCTTCCAGAAATAACACCTTGCAGGGTCCCATTGAAAGTTGTGCCCACTCCTTTATGGACCTTACACCATCACCAAGGTTGTGGTTGACAATGCTTTTGAGATCAACATTCCCCCTTTCCTTGGCCTACATCCAACGTTCAATGTGGATCTCCTTAGGCCATATTTCCTGTTATAACCCTATAATTTATAGGATCAACTGGTGATTGAAATGTTATCTCTTTAAGTGTTTTTGTTTGTCAAATGATTTTCCATTCTGCAAATAATTTGAGAAAAAGAAAGAGAAAAAGAAAAGAAAAAGAAAAAGAATAAAAGAGGGCATAAAAGAAATTCAATAGAGCCCCATGCAATAACAATGATTTGGTCCATACCGTTCAAGCATGGCCAAGTTATTTTAAAATGATGTTGATAGGAGTAGTGAATAAGCTTGGCTAAACTGTTTAATCTTAGCCAGGTGATTTAGGTTAGCTAGTGAATAAATTTGACCAAACTGCCTAATCTTGGTCAGATAACCCCAAGATAGAGTAATTTCTTAGCCCAACAATTTAATCTAGGCTAATTGTCATAGGTAATTAGGTTAGAGCATAGGGTAGTTTGATTTATTTCAATAAAACAAGCATGATGATCAATGTTGAACCATATATTTGAGGTTTAAAGGCTTGATGTTTAACCCCCCATGGTGATAAAGACAGGGAAAGCTTGGGCAAACCCACAAAACGCACTTATCCTAAGTTCCGAGAAAATATGATTTTGCGCTCACCGAATAAATACCACGCATAGATGAATGGAGAGAGAACGGGCACCCAAATCTACGGTTGACAAGTATTTCCAGACCCCCCCGACCATTCTACCTTTAA
>SNQJ01S0036508.1:10919-40294 GCA_010110895.2 Picea sitchensis
GGGGGGGGGCAGCAAAATGGAATGTTTTCTGGTGGGCCCTTTATTTATACATGGTAGGAATTCATTGGTTCCAAATCCCATCGCTTATTACTATCTGACATACCCCGTCACCCCATGACATCATTTTCCACCTCTTTCCCTAAGGGTTACGTCTCATAAATCTGTTAGTCCTTTCCCCTATTCACCTGTTACGAGTCCCTTCACGATGGTAACTTCCCTCAATCAATACCCGCCACGTCACCCAGCCATATTCTTCAGTCATTGCCACCTACTATCTCATGCTCTAAATGACCCATTGGCCATTTATTACTGGCTAACTTATCTGTTAACCTGCTGACCTATCTCTCGCACCCAACGGGTATCCGTTTGCTCAAAACTACCTTAACCCTTCATTCCCTCATCATTTACCCTGTCGCCACACCAGAAAATTTTTCCCCATTTTCCTCTCTGTTACAGTCAGTTGCCCAAAGCAACAATCATTCCCACTAACCTTTTTTGTTTTACTTGCAGGTATTGTTACAGTAATGGCGCAAAAATCAAAGAAAACAGAGGTCGAGGAAAATCCTTTCCTCCCGCCTCTTGTCGACCTCGACAGGATCCCTCTGGCTGACAAAGACCATTTAATCATAGACACCAGATGCGAGTTCAACTTCGCAGATTTACAGTCATGGCTAAAGGACTTTTTCTTGGACCGAAGTGACGAAATCGGGCTCTGGGAGTCAAACCTTCCCCTGTATCTTTTCCCCTAGGTTCACCATTTCCCCAAGTTCGCCCTCAAATTCTAGGCTCATTACCTCCCCGAACAGAGAGCCATAGTGTCTTCATCAGGAGAAATTATTTTCCTCATCACACCTGAAACCATTGATCAAATGATGCAGATACCTAGAGCCGAATTCACCTCACCTTTCAACCTTGAAATCATCATAGAACTATACCAGAAATTATCATTTCCCCAAAGAGCTCAGATTTTCGAGCTTTTTCTCTCACAGGCCGCTCAGTTCCCCACTACAAATCCTTTGTATCCTTCATCCCTATTCTTAGTGAAGGGAAACCAGGTCATCTCGTCGCTCTGTGCCCTACTTGGGTATTTTTCGGATCAATGGGTGGATGAACCCATATTGGTTTTTCTATCCATCTTCTCCACAGATGAGAAACCCACCACTCAGTTCAACTACAACACTTTCATGGTGAACAACATTCATGACAAATTCTCAAATTTCGCCACTGCAGGCATGTTTCAGTATTCCTCAATACTGGCTTACATGTTCATTTTCTTCCAAGCAGACAAATTTTCCTTTTCAATGTAGAAGATGGACAAGGATGTGAGGTCACAGGAAGTAACAACATGGACTTCACTGCTCAGACAAAACTCTTCAAAATTCAGTTTCAACCAATTCATCGAGCAGTTCTACCACCCAGTGGTGAGCATGCTCAGTGGCAAACCCAAGCCAAGAATAAACGAGGAGATTTAGAGGATCCCACACCTCTCATACCTTGCAAAAATGGGATACTGGTACCTGTACCAAGACCACACAAAGATCAGAGTGCATGGGTGTGAATTGTCTCCATACAAGTTGCCCAAATATCTGCCCGTGAGGATATTTGCCCTGGAATACATATGAAAAATGGTTAATTCAGATGACATACATTTTGTGTCTTTGAAGAAGAAGTAGTAGCTCAGAATCAAAGGGCAGATTGGGTCTTTCATTTGCAATAGCCGACGCATCAGGGAGGAAGCAGATAGATTACTAAAAGAAATGATTTTTTTTTGTTAGTTTCACATGGCACTATGATCCGTGCGAGATAATTTCAGAGATGAGGATTAAAAATAAGAATATCCCATATGTTCATACATCCAGGACTGAGATAGAGAAGTTCACCAACTAGACAGAATGGGAGCCAAACACTCTGGTTGATACAGAACAGCAGGACCTTTCGGTCACTATCTCACAGACGACTACACCACAGGCTCCCTAGGAGAAAAGGCCCTGGAAGGACACTTCACCTTCCATCACTGAAGTATCATCTGAAGAGTTCCAATTACACACCAAGAGGCCAAAAACCAGTCAGGCACCTGACACAGCTGGTGAAAAGGGAATTCAATCCACTACAACTATGGAGGTTGATCGGTCGCTCCTTAGTACAAGCAGCAAACTAATCATGACTACAGTGTCGCCCAAGAAGCCTACATATACTCCACCATTCAACCAGCCGAGCAAAACAGGACCAAATTTGATTATTTTTGAGAAGTATGATCTTATCAAAAAGAAAAATTAGACGCTAACCAGCAGCATGTATGCTTAGTTCTGGAAGAAAACATCAAATGCACAACACAGACTACTATCTGCATTCGACACTGAGAAGGGTAGAATGCACATGGTGTTTCTACAAGCATAGGTGCCTGACCCGAAAGTAATCACCAATTACAAAAGGGAAACATTCGAATTTCAAACTAAAGATGTGCATCCAGCTGATCAAATGGATCTACACAAGCAAACTGGAGAAATGGTTTTCTCCACATTGGTAATTGCTTCTAATGCTGCCTCCAAGTTACAGGTATCTCTGAGCAATGTCCAAATGTAGCTGAAGTTAGAAAAAATATCATCCTTTTCCAAGGATAACAGGATTAAGACGTTGGAAGAACTGGTCCTCAAGATCAGATATGATCCCTCGAATGTGAAAGCAGTCGAGGAGATCCTCAAAAAGAAAAATGTTGATATAGAATCTCTGAGGAAACAGTTGAAACTGCCACCAACAGAAGATTCACAGGAAAAGGAAATAGCAGAGATAGAAGGGGAAAATGATGAGATGCTCAAGTTGATCATGGAGCAGAATGCACAATTGAAGGAAATGGAAGCAAAATTAGAAAAACTAGTGAAAGAGAAGGAGTAACCAAAGCCCATGGAATTCATTCCACCGAGCGCAGTTCCACTCATAGGAGTGAGCACAACGTCTGTAGCAGAAGTTGCCTCGGCAACTCCACTAATAGCTCTAGAGAAAACAGTTGAACTGGCTAAATCCATGGAAGAGATGAATTTGCAAGAGACAGAGATTAGCAGACTTAAAAAAGGAGATTGAGAACCTTCAAGAACTCAAATATTCCTTCCAAACTAGCTACTCCAAGGAGAAACAAACTTCAAACAAACTTAAACAGGAATTGCAAAAGCTTCAAAAGAAAATAGTGGTGGGAAAAACACTTGTTGAGGTCAAATAAATGTTTGGATGGATATCACCAAGTCCATGAATGAAATATGGTCGATGATACAAATCATGTTCGAGCAAAACGATCTGGTGCAAAGAAGTTAGCAGGCTATCGAGAAGATAAGAGCAGAACTGGGAGAGATGCTCACAGAAGCTGCTGAAATCATCAAATTTATGAATTCCAAAACCAGAGAGGAGCTAGAGGATTTGAATATTGACGATAGGATAGAGACCATCCTTGAGGTCAAGAGGGTCCTGAACAAGAGAGGATTGATGCTACAACTGAAGGAAAAGGTCCAGACCATGGACACAGGAGTGGAAATATTTTTCAGCAGGATCGAAGCTCTGCAGAAGAAAGGCCTTCCTGGTTTGAGAGTTATAAATGATAAGTTAATGACGCTTGTAGATTACAAAAAGAAACTAGCCACTGTGGCTAAGGATAGCACAAAATTCTCAGGAATACAAGGCAGTATCACGGGCAAGGCATTCTTAAATGCTTTACATTTAGACATCAGCATACAACATGAGATCCGGTACATCTTCATCATCAAGCCAACTTTTTCCAAGTACACAGATATGGATGAAGTATACCGAAGATTACTCAAAGTCGTCGTTCCCAATCACCTTCGATGGGAAGAGATTTGCAATCTGATCAAGTAGTTGATGAGGTGTCCAAACCTAGTCAGCTATCTAGTCAGACAAGGTCATGCAGAGGCCTCACCAACGGTTCACCCCAGAAATCAGCATGAAGTTTCAACACATCATCAAACAGTTCCTAAATTTTTGTATCTTGTTAAGTTAGTTAGCTAAATTTAGTTTTGCCACGTCCTGATCTTTAATGATAGGATCGTATGTAATTTTGATTATAAATACTTCAAACTTTGAAGTACCGAGGGTTGATATTTACACCCTACAAGCTACAAAGACTGTAATTTTTATCAAGAGATCTTCCAGTAATACAAAGAGACGTTTCACAAGATTCTCGCATGTTATTCATTGGTGATGTTTTCTCTTCTATGTTAAATGTTCTTCTAGCTCAGTTGTCATATTGTTTTCCAGTCTAATCTTTTAAAAGTAACACATGTTGCAGCATTTATCTTTGTATACCCTGTTTTGGCTTTGAAATATATTTATGTTTATCTTTCTGATATTACAACAAAGAAATTCTTAAATGCTTCTTTGCTTTAATTGATATTCTCATCTTTTCTGCTATCCATCACTTTACTGCTAAAGAATCCATTGAATGCATTATCTTGCCTTGTGAAAATAACCTTTGATTTTATGTTTGGATATCTACCTTTATAATACATACCCCATAGCCCAACAGAGGCATAAACCCTTTTCAACCAACTTAACAAAAACATCAAAACTTTTCAGTCTTATTTTATTTTATATAACTAGCCTAAAATCTTAAAGTTAGAACATAGCTAAATCATACAGAGAGATCCCTCTCTGAAACTGGTAGGGATAAATTCCAGTTTCGAAGTGGTTGGATAAAGTTACCTCTTGTAAATTTCATCTACTCTGACAACCTCTGGGAATTTACAGAGCGGTAACATAGTGGCGACTCCACTGGGGAATGAACAAATTTTCAACCCCACGTTTTCTTTTTCCCTAGAAGAAAACTTTGTTTCTGAAAAAATTGAAAATGTGAAAAAGAAATAATATTTAGAGGTTGTTAAAAGCTTGTACATATTAATTTCAGACTCATAAAACTAAATATATATATATATATATATATATATATAAATTAAAAATCTGGCTCCTAAAAGAGCTTATACTCGATCTCACCCAGACCCAGAACTTGCAATAGTAACTGATAATCCAGAAAATTTACTTAGAAAGAAAACCATTGCAGAAGGTTCAGGGAGTCATAGTCTCCTTCACAAGTCCTTTTCTCTCCAAGAGGAACTCATTGCCCTTCAAGATCTCAACTTTGATACCATTTTCGAACAAAGCCTGTTTGGAACGAAATCTGATAGCTTTGTGACTGAAATCGTTTTAGACCCAAAAATCCTGCAACCCTAGACCCCTGAAATACTATCTCCCACTACAAAACCTCAAACCGCTCACTCTGTGCCAGCAAGCCCCTCCTCATCCTCATCTTCTGTCAGCTCCCCACCTATCATCCAGGTTGTTGTCCCACCTCCTCCACCTATCATGGCAACCAGATATGCTCTGTTGGTGTTGTCCACACCTCTACAAGCTATGCCCCAGGATTATCAAACGAGACTCCCACAGTTCGATGGAACAGGGCCCTTGAAAGCACAACAACACATTGATAAAATGAATGATTATTTTGACCTGCAGGAAGTAGATGAAGCTGACATTCAAATGAGATTATTTGCACAGAGTTTGACCGGTGACGTTAAGAAATGGTACAAAGGATTACGTGTTGCCCCAGTGGTCGACCTTATAGCGTTTCAAAGAAGTTTTCTAGACAGATGGGAGGTAAAGAAAAATCCTCTCCAAATCTTGTCAGAATACGAAAACATCAGAAGGAATCAAGGTGAGACAATACAAGATTGCTACATCTGCTTCAACAATCTATACAATGCAATTCCAATCGATATTAAACCTTCACAAGGTTTGGGGTTGATAAAATTCCCTGACGGTTTCGACACTGATATGTCATATCAATTAAGAGAAAGAAACTCCACCACCCTAGAATACATGAAGAAAAGCACGATAAGTGTGGAGGCCAACCTGTTGGCTAAAAGGGCACGACAGAGGACTGAAAGGAGAGTCATGATTAAAGAGGAACCTTCCACATCTTCTCCTGATGCCAAATTGGATTCCTTGTCTAGAGAGATGGAAAGGATGATGCAGAGACTTACTATATCCGAAAGAAATCCTCCTAGAGAAAATAAACCTGCTCCACAAATTCAGAATCCTAACTTCAGAAGAAATCCTCCTCAAATCAGGCAGAGAGATCCCAGGGATCAAAGAGAATAGAGAGGTCTTGACCAACAGATCATACCACCCCTATAGGAAAATTATGTCGATGAAGAAGAAGAGGTAATTGAAGAATTGGAGGACACACACATAAACCTCATGGGCATTCGCGATAATGAAGCTATTTTCCTCACTCAAAAAGAGAAAGAACTTTTCCTTCTTTCTCAAATGCAGGTGAGTGAAGAAGCTGAAGAGATTGAACAACAGGCATTTGAAAATGTCATTATGGAGGTACATAGGCAGTACAATTTGCGAAGTAAGAAGACGGATGAAAATTCCCCAAAAAAGGTAACCGAAACGAAGAATGTGGTCAAAACCAAGAAAGCCCCTGAGCCTTCTACCAAAAAGATCCCTGAGAAAGGTAATGTTGAAGCTCCAACAAAAAGAAACCCTACCATTTTAAAAAGATCAACGCAAACTGAGGTTTCATCGACCAACCCACCAAATACTTCTTCCCAGAAGATTATGGTGGACAAATCAGAATTGTTGAGCCAAAGCAGAGCACCTACACCTTTCAGTCTCTAAGGGGGATTAGCCAAAGTGAAAAAATTTATTCCCCTTTCCAAGTTGATGATTAAGGACGCTTACCGATCATAGGTGATCAAAGCACTGAGCATTGAACCTGATATAGGCATGAAGGCCTTAACCGTTGGATTGACGAATCATTCGGACACTATAAATCTTACCGATGATCAACCTGAACTCCTCTTTGGCCCTGAAGTTGATGGTCAAATTGACAATGGTGCTATCACTCCCTTTTACATCAGCCTTAATATACACGACTTGATTCTGCATAATGCTATGTTAGATTCAGGTGCTTCCCATAACCTGATGCCTAAAGAAGTGATGGAAAAACTAGGACTCAAGGTCACCAGACCTTACAAGGACTTACACTCTTTTGACTCCAGCAAAGTCATATGTATCGAATTGTTCAAGGACTTATGTATCACTCTAGTTCAGATTTCGGCAAAGAACATGGTTATGGATGTTGTGGTCACAGAAATTCCCCCAAAATATGGTATGTTGTTGTCCAGGTCTTGGGAGGGCAAGTTGAAAGGTACTCTACAGTTGGATATGTCATATGCCACCATCCCAGTATTTGGACAACAGAGAGACGCTGATGAAATATATGGTCAGCAGCTAAGAAAATCCACATAACTATCCTCTATACTATGCACACTCTGATTTAGATTCCTTCATCCTGTATAACGACGGCGATACAGGAGAGCAAATCGCTCATCTTGAAGAAGATACATTTGATCCAAAAGAAGGCCAAGAAATCGCTGAAGCAGAAAGAAAGAAAAACGTGATAAGTGAATAATTGCCAATAGATTTTTGGAGCATGGACTTTGATGGAGCTGTAAGCAAAGAAGGAGCTGGAGCAGGAGTTTGGTTGCACAATCAAAAATCCAGGTATTCGGAAAACCATTCTTACAAACTAAATTTTCAATGCACTAACAACATAGCTGAGGACGAAGCTTTGATGCTCGGTCTGAAACTTCTAAAGAAAGTTGGTGCCAAAAAAATCATGGTAAGAGGCTATTCTGAATTAATTATCAAACATATTAAAGCTAAGTATGTAACAAAACATCCCCGTCTTAGAGCTTATAGGAATGTTGTTTTGGATGCCCTTAATTGTTTCACTGAAGTTGATTTGCAGGTGATGCCCAGGGGACAGAATATTTTAGCAGATGGGTTAGCTACATCAGTAGCTACATGCAAGATACCTTTTCGTTCCACTCACCCCTACACGGTGGAGGTGAAGTGCAGACCGACTGTCCCAGACAACATCAGATACTGGCAGGCATTTGGGAACAATGATCAAATTGAAGATTTTCTATAATGTAAAAATGATTTCGAGTGTACAAACATAGACTTAGAAAATGAGGATGAAAATGTAAATAAATCTGATTTTGGAAATGACAGTGTAAATAAAGTAGATTCAGGTGAGTTAGGTGAAGATGAGATAGAATCCGATGTTTTTCATTTAAAGAGTAATGTTTTACCTAGGGGTTTAGTTCCTTTTGAAGACCTTTTTGATTTTAATGATGTAGCTAAAAAACCAAAAATTGAAGCCAGTGGTAAAGAAGTTGAAGACTGCAACATAGGGACAGAAGAGAAACCCAAGATGGTAAAACTTTCCAAACCTTTACCCCCTAAGCAAAAACTTAAATAAATTGAACTTTTCAAGGAATATTCGTATGTGTTTGCTTGGGGTTACTAAGATTTAAAATCTTATGACACAAGCATCATACAACATAGGATCCTGATAAAAGAAGATCCAAAACCTTTTAGACAGAAACTTAGGAGAATCAATCCCAAGCTACTTCCCCTGATAGAAAAAGAAATCAAAAATATGTATGATGCTAAAATCATAGTTCCCTTACATTTTCCAAATGGGTTTCAAATCTGGTTCCAACTCGAAAGAAGTCTGGGGAAATCAGGCTTTGCATTGATTTCCGAAACTTGAACAAGGTTTCTCTAAAAGAAAACTACCCATTGCCAAAAATGGACCACATATTACATGAAATAACTTGGCAAATTTATTGTCATTTATCTGGACGACGTAACTATTTATTCCCAATCCGATGACGACCACTTAAGACATCTCAGACGAGTGTTTGAGAAATGCAGGAAATTTGGGATTTCTCTGAATCCTAAGAAAAGCCTTTTCGGATTAGAGGAAGGTAAACTATTGGGGCACATAATATCTAAGTACATAATTAAGATAGATCCCAGCAGAATAGAAGCCATTCAGAAACTAGAACACCCAAGGAATATCAAAGAGTTACAGTCTTTCATTGGAAAAATAATTTTTCTGAGAAGATTCATACCTAACCTGGCCGAGATTCTTAGGAACATCAAAAACATGTTAAAAAATGACACAAAAATAAAATGGGACATTGAATCTAAGCAGTCATTTGAACAAGTTAAACATGCACTCACACAGGCTCTAGTCTTGATCAGTCCTGATTTCACGAAAGATTTTTACCTTTTTTCTTTCTCTTTTGAACATACCATTGCAACAGTATTACTACATAAAACCAGTGAAGGGTATGAAAAGCCTATAGCCTTTTTCAGTAAAGCATTAAGAGATGATTCTTTGAATTATAAAATAATGGAGAAACAAGCTTTTTCCCTAGTGAAATCCATAAAGGATTTTAGACTATATATTCTCCATTCCCACGCCATCGCATATGTTCTGAACGCGGTAGTAAAAGACATTTTAACTTAGGACAATCCAGATGGCCAAAGAGGAAAATGGATTGCTATCATTCTGGAGTATGACATAGAGATTAAGCCTACTAAACTGATTAAAGGTCAAGGTCTAGCAAAGTTAATGGCTGAATCCAATTTCCATGCTCTTGATATTAATTTCTTAGCTGTAGTAGATTAACAGGGAGAGCAGGCGACTCCAAGCATGAAAGAGGTATTTCTGAACTCTCCATGGTACGCAGACCTAATATTTGTTTTGCATAACTTACAAGCTCCCCCCGGTCTAACCAAAACTAAAGCTAGGTTTTTGAAATTGAAAGCATTAAAATTTTGCATTCTAGAAGGCAATTTATATTGGAAGGATCCTAGAGGTATTTTGTTAAATTGTCTATTGAAGGATGAAGATGATGAAGTATTGCAGGATTTTCATGCAGGAGACTGTGGTGTTCATCTGAGCTGGAAGACCACAGCTAATAAAATTCTCAGAGTTGGGTTCTATTGGCCTATGTTGTTCACCGATGTGCATCAGAAAGTGACTTCGTGTCATAAATATCAGGTTTTCAAGGGCAAAAAGAAGCTCCTTCCTTTGCCCCTGAATCCAATCTTTGTTGAAGCTCCTTTCCAACAATGGGGATTAGACTTTATCGGAGAAATACATCCTCCCTCTTTGGGCCAGCACAAGTGGATTCTTACTACTACAGACTATTTCACAAAATGGATCGAAGTTGTACCAAGCAGGCAAGCTAGTGATTCTGTCATTATTAATTTTCTTGAAAATAATATCTTGTCTCATTTTGGATGTCCTAGAAAGATTATAACTGACAATCCAACTACTTTCCGATCTAAGAAACTCATAGACTTTTGCAACCAGTATCATATTGGTTTGGTTCATTCCACAGCTTATTACCCTTAGGGAAATGGGCTCACAGAGTCATCCAATAAGACCCTAGTGAACATTATTAAGAATACTTTGCAAGAAAACAAAAAGTCATGGCATTACAAGCTGGTTTTCGCACTATGGGATGACAGACTAACCACCAAGAGTTCAATCGGTATGTCACCATATCAACTGGTCTATGACACTGAAGTAGTCTTTCCCACTTCCTTAGGAGTTCCTGTCATGAAATTGCTACAAGAGATGCAAGTTGAGCCGAACGACTCTCAAAGAAGGATAAACTAGATGATCCATTTGTAGCAATCCAGAGAAGAAATATAAAACAAAACGCAGGTTGTCCAAGAGAGCATTAAAACGATCTTTGAAAAAGAACTAAAGAAGATGACTTTGAGCTAGGTGACTTGGTTTTGAGATGGGATGCCTGAAATGAAGATCAGGGAAAGCATGAAAAATTCGACAGTCTATGAGAGGTACCTTTCATAATTCAAGCGTTCAGAGGAAATAACACCTTCTTGCTCAACAACAACGATGGGACCAATCTGCCAGGAGGACATGTAAATGGTAGAATGTTGAAGCACTATTCACCTCCTCAGTAGGGACCTTCGGTCACACTTTTCCATTATACAAACCATTTTCATTTTGCTTACAAGTTTTTGAGTGAAATAACTTTGATCAGATGGTTGAAGCCTGCAAAGAAGGCCCTAAGCCAGTGAACATTGTCTTTCAATTTTCAAAAATAAAACCGATCAAGCAACAAAGTCAACTACAGAGAAAGTTTTTCAGAACATCAGGAATCAGGATTCTTGGCACTTCACAAGGAGAGTACCATCCCCAGGTGGAGCCATTGTTATAACACTATAATTTATAGGATCAACTGGTGACTGAAATGTTATCTCTTTAAGTGTTTTTGTTTGTCAAATGATTTTCCATTCTGCAAATAATTTGAGAAAAAGAAAGAGAAAAAGAAAAGAAAAAGAAAAAGAGAAGAAAAGAAAAAGAAAAGAAAGAAAAAGAATAAAAGAGGGCATAAAAGAAATTCAATAGAGCCCCATGCAATAACAATGATTTGGTCCATACCGTTCAAGCATGGACAAGTTCTTTTAAATTGATGTTGATAGGAGTAGTGAATAAGCTTGGCTAAACTGTTTAATCTTAGCCAGGTGATTTAGGTTAGCTAGTGAATAAATTTGACCAAACTGCCTAATCTTGGTCAGATAACCCCAGGATAGAGTAATTTCTTAGCCCAAGAATTTAATCTGGGCTAATTGTCATAGGTAATTAGGTTAGAGCATAGGGTAGTTTGCTTTATTTCAATAAAACAAGCATGATGATCAATGTTGAACCATATCTTTGAGGTTTAAAGGCTTGATGTTTAACCCCCCATGGTGATAAAGACGGGGAAAGCTTGGGAAAACCCACAAAACACACTTATCCTATGTTTCCGAGAAAATATGATTTTGCGCTCACCAAATAAAGACCATGCATAGATGAACGACTGGAGAGCGGGTGCCCAGATCTACGGTTGAAAAGTCTTTCCGAACCCCCCCCCGACCATTCTACCTTTAATGGTGGGGGGGGGGTCCATAATTGGAGATAATGAAGGCACACATCTAAACGACTGAGGTGCCAGCGCCTTCATCAACGATTGAGATTGAATTCCAGACCCCCCCAACCATTCTACTTTTAATGGTAGGGAGGGGGTCCGAAATGTTGTTTAAACATCGCGTACATATCTACGACCACAATCAGTCGCCCATTCCTCTCCATTACAATCAGTCGCCCAAAGCCACAGTCATCCTCGCTAACCTTTTTTGTTTTACTTGCAGATATTGTTACATCAATGGCGCCAAAATAAAAGAAAACAGAGGCCGAGCAAAATCTTTTCCTCCCACCTCCTGTCGACCTCGATAGGATCCCTCTGGCCGACAAAGACCATTTAATCGCAAACACCAGATGCGATTTCGACTTCGAAGATTTATAGTCATGGCTAAAGGACGTTTTCTTGGACCAAAGTGACGAAATCGGGCTCTGGGAGTCAAACCTTCCCCTATATCTTTTCCCCTGGGTTCACCATTTCCCCAAATTTTCCCTTAAATGCCAGGCTCATTACCTCCCCGTCCAGAGAGCCATAGTGTCTTCATCAAGAGAAATTATTTTCCTCGTCACACCTGAAACCATTGATCAGATGATGCAAATACCCAGAGCCGAATCCACCTCACCTTTCAACCTTGAAATCATCACAGAACTATACTAGAAATTATCATTCCCCCAAAGAGCTCAAATTTTCGAGCTTTTTCTCCCACAGGCCGCTCAACTCCCCACTACAAATCCATCATATCCTTCATCCCTGTTCTCAGTGAAGGGAAACAAGGTCATATCATCACTCTGTGCCTTGCTTAGGTATTTTTCAGATCAATGGGTGGATGAACCCATATTGGGTTTTCTATCCATGTTCTCCATAGATGAGAAACCCACAACTCAATTCGACTACAACACTTTCCTAGCGAACAACGTTCATGAGCAATTCTCAAATTTAGCCATGGAAGGCATGTTCCGGTATTCCTCAATACTGGCTTATATGTTCATTTTCTTCTAAGCGAAAAATTTTTCCTTTTCAATGCACAAGATGGACAAGGATGGGAGGCCACAGGCGGTAACAGTATGGACTTCGCTGCTCAGAAAAAACTCTTCAGAATTCAGTTTCAAGCAGTTCATCGAGCAGTTCTACCACCCAGTGGTGAGCATGCTCAGTGGAAGACCCGAGCCAAGAATAAACGAGGAGATTCAGGGGATCCTACACCTCTCATACCTTGCAAAAATGGGAGATGGGTACCTGTACCAAGACCACACAGAGATCAAAGTGTATGGGTGTGAATTGGCTCCATACAAGTTGCCCAAGTATCTGTCTGTGAGGATATTTTCCCTAGAATACATAAGACAAATGATTAATTCAGATGACATACATTTTGTGTCTTGAAGAAGAAGTAGCAGCTCATAATCAAAGGGCATATTGGGTCTTTCATCTGCAATAGCCGAGGCGTCGGGGAGGAAGCAGACAGATTGCTAAAAGAAATGAAGTTTTTTGTTAGTTTCACATGGCACTATGATCTATGTGGGATAATTTCAGAGATGAGGATTAAAAATAAGAATATCCCATATGTTCATACATCCAGGCCTGAGATAGAGAAGTTCGCCAACCAGACAGAATGGGAGCTAAACACTTTGGTTGAGACAGAATAGCAGGACCTTTCGGTCACTATCTCACAGATGACTACACCACAGGTTCCCAAGGAGAAAAGGCCCAGGAAGGACACTTCACCTTCCATCACTGAAGTATCGTTTGAAGAGTTCCAATTACACACCAAGAGGCCACAAACCAGTCAGGCACCTGACACATCTGGTGAAAAGGGAATTCAATCCACTACAATTATGTAGGTTGATTGGTCGCTCGTTAGTACAAGTAGCAAACAAATCATGACTACAGTGTTGCCCAATAATCCTACAGATACTCCACCAGCCAACCAACCGAGAAAAACAGGACCAAAATTGATTATTTTTGAGAAGTATGATCTAATCAAAAAGAAAAATCAGACGCTAACCAACATCACGTATGCTCAGTTCTGGAAGCAAACATCAACTGTACAACACAGGCTGTTGTCTGCATTCAACACTGAGAAAGGTAGAATGCACATGGTGTTTCTGCAAGCACAAGTGCCAGACCCAAAAGTAATCACCAATTACAAAAAGGAAACATTCAAATTTCAGACTAAATATGTGCATCCAGTTGATCAAATGGTTTTGCACAAGCAAACTGGAGAAATGGTTTTCTCAACATTGACAAATGCTTCTACTGCTGCCTCCAAGTTACAAGTATCTCTGAGTAATTTCCAGACGCAACTGAAGTTAGAAAAAATATCATCCTTTGCCAAGGATAACAGGATTAAGATGTTGGAAGAACTGGTCCTCAAGATCAGATATGATCCCTCAAATGTGAAAGCAGTCGAGAAGATGCTCAAAAATAAAAATGTTGATATAGCATCTCTAAGGAAACAGTTGAAACTTCCACCAACAGAAGATTCACAGGCAAAGGAAGTAGTGGAGACAGAAGGGGAAAAGGATGAGATGCTCAAGCTGATCATGGAGAAGAATGCACAGTTGAAGGAAATGGAAGCAGAATTGGAAAAACTAGTGAAAGAGAAGGAGAATTCAAAGCCCATGGAAGTCATTCCACTGAGCGCAATTCCACTCATAGGAGTGAGCGCAGCGTCTATAGCAGAAATTCCCTCAGCAACTCCACTGACAGCTCTGGAGAAAACAGTTGAACTGGATAAATCCATGGAAGAGATGAATTTGCAAGAGACAGAGATTAGAAGACTTAAAAAAGGAGATTGAGAACCTTCAGGAACTCAAATATTCCTTCCAAACCAGCTACTCCAAGGAGAAACAAACTTTAGACAAGCTTAAACAGGAATTGCAATAGCTTCAAAAGAAAACAGTGGCGGGCAAAACACTTGCTGAGGCCAAAGAAAGTGTCTGGATGGATATCACAAAGTCCATGAATGAAATATGGCTGATGATACAAATCATGTTCGAGCAAAACGAGTTGTTGCAAAGAAGTCAACAGGCTATCGAGAAGAAAAGAGCAGAACTAAGAGAGATGCCCATAGAAGCTATTGAGATCATCAAATTTCTGAATTCGAAAACCAGAGAGGAGCTAGAGGATTTGAAGATTGAAGATAGGACAGAGACCATCCTTGAGGTCAAGAGGGTGTTGACCAAGAGAGGACTGATGCTACAGCTGGAGGAAAAGGTCCAGACCATGAACACATGAGTGCAAATATTTTTCAGCAAGATCGAAGCTCTGCAGAAGAAAGGCCTTCCTGGTTTGAGAGTTATAAATGACAAGTTAATGACGCTTGCTGATTACAAAAACAAACTAGCCACTGTGGCTGAGGATAGATCAAAATTCTTAGGAATACAAGGTAGTATCATAGGCAAGGAATTATTAGATTCTTTACAATTAGACATCAGCATATAGCATGAGATCCGGTACATCTTCATCATCAAGACAACTTTTGCCAAGTACACAGAGATAGATGCAGTATACCGAAGATTACTCAAAGTCGTCGTTCCCAGTCACCTTCGATGGGAAGAGCTTTGCAATATGATCAAGTAGTCGATGAGGTGTCCAATCCTAGTCAGCTATCCATTCAGACGAGGTCATGCAGAGGCCTCACCAACGGTTCACCCCAAAAATCAGCATGAAGTTTCAACACATCATCAAACAATTCCTAAATTTTTGTATCTTGTTAAGTTAGTTAGCTAAATTTAGATTTGTCACGTACTGATCTTTAATGACAGGATCGTATGTAATTTAGATTATAAATACTTCAAACTTTGAAGTACTGAGGGTTGATCTTTACGCCCTACAAGCTACAAAGACTGTAATTTTTATCAAGAGATCTTCTAGTAATACACAGAGACGTTTCACAAGATTCTCGCGTGTTATTCATTGGTGATGTTTTCTCTTCTATGTTGAATGTTCTTCTAGCTCATTTTTCATATTGTTTTCCAATCTAATATTTTAAAAGTAATGCATGTTATAGGATTTGTCTTTATATACCCTGTTTTGTCTTTGAAAGATCTTTATGTTTATCTTTCTGATATTATAGCGAATAAATTCTTAAATGCTTCTTTGCTTTAATTGATATTCTCATCTTTTCTACTATCCATCACTTTACTGTTAAAGAATCCATTAAATGAATTATCTTGCTATGTGAAAAGAATCTTTTATTTTCTATTTGGATATCTACCTTTATAATACAGACCCCATAGCCCAACGGAGGCGTAAACCCTTTTCAGCCAACTTAACAAAAACATCAAAACTTTTCAGTCTTATTTTATTTTATATAACTAGCCTAAAATTTTAAAGTTAGAACATAGCNCAAAACTTTTCAGTCTTATTTTATTTATATAACTAGCCTAAAATTTTAAAGTTAGAACATAGCTAAATCATACAGAGAGATCCCTCTCTGAAACTGGTAGGGCTAGATTCCAGTTTCGAAGTGGTTGGATAAATTTACCTCTTGTAAATTTCTTCTACTCTGACAACCTCTGGGAATTTACAGAGCGTTAACATTTCCCACCATTATTGGACACCTTAGAGATAGCAGAACAATTGACACCAACATAGCTCAAACCTGATTGCATGAGACATGCATCCAGTGATCATATTGTTGAAACATAGGTCAAGGGAACTTGCCAGCAAATGATTCAGCTTTATTGAGTTGTCAAAGTAGGGCAGCTCTTGCACCAAGGAAAGTGGCTCACCCGGGGCCAAATTCAACAGAAATTTCCTCATTTGATGGGGGAGATCAACGAAATGGATAAAATTGCTTCCTAATGGGGGAGAATTGATCCATATGGATGTCAGTGGCATCCCACCTATTCCAACTGGCTCATTTTGGTAGTTTTCTATTTTGGCATTTTTTTCTAGTTTTTGGGTCCCTGACTTCCAGGTTCGTTTTGAGGCCCTAAACAATGTTTTTAGGTCTTTCCACAATCAAAATATACCTAGAGTTAGAGTCTTATGGAAACACATGTATTCCTCAGATAGACCTTTCTAATGGGCTATCGTGCGCCTAAAGCGAAGATCGTATGAAAAATTTACGACCTCGGGAAATTGATGTACTAACTTACCCCAATGGGGCCCACATGACTTTTGGCACTTCATATCCTAGGGTTAGGTTTTTGTATGTCTACGGTTTTGGCATTCCTTTTTACTGTATAAAGTCTTGGAGAGGCTCATTGTAACCATCTTCTTGTGAATGAGCACAGTCGTCACATCTGTTCTCATAGATAAGTCACCACCATTCTAGCAAGCTTGTTTTTCAGTTGCATTCTACAGTTTCAATACATTTTCTTATTGAATAGAAACGATTTTTATTGTATCTCTGTTATCCTTGTGTTTCTGTGTTAAGAATAATAAAAATATGTATTTATTTTTTTCTGCTCATAAAATCCGGATCAGTATTAGCCATTGCAGGACTAATTCCAACTGCTACCATATGATTGTAAAAAAGGAGATTAGGATCGAAACCCTTAATATCTTCTATAAATATTAGACTATATTGGTCGATATAGGAAGCAAATTCATCAATTTTAGAAATTCCCCTCAATAGAATTTCACCAAATTTCCATGGCAAAGGGATGAACTGCTTCTTCCTTTTTTCATAGAAAACATGGAACCAAAACGTGTATTGTCTTGCTACCTCTATAACGGATAATCTATTTGGTAAATAATAGGGGAGAAAAAGGGTTTTCTCATGAGAATGTAAAATTTAGATAATATTATAATCATCCATTTTTTCTAAAATCCCCTTCGTGTCTAGGAAAGCAGATGCTTCCAATGACAATTTGGAGGTATTTTCTCCGAAGACCAATTTCTTGAATGCAAACACAAAATCATTATAAACCTCATAAAAATAATGAATAACCTTTCGTCTCTAGAGGGATTGGTACCACATGGTTACTGGGTCAAACTTGCAATTTACTCTTTTTCCAATACTCAAGATTTTGAAAATGTGACAAAATGTGATGGAAAATATCAAATAAGAACCCATGTAGAACTTCTTCTCACTCTTGAAATTAACTAGTTGTGCAGAGACTTAATTAGACACAAGTTTTTCCCAATCAAATATATCATTCTCATGGAGTGTGAAATGAAAAATATACAGGGTCAACCGAGGAATGGTTGTCATAGGATCTTGACCAGTGATTCTAGTAAAATCGGTGCAATTTATCAATATGGATCTTTCAAGGAACTAACCTGAATTCTAGATAAATCTTGTGGCATTGTTGCTGGGTCTTGTAAATACTCTTGCAGAAACTCTGTTCCATTATTTCTTCCTTTGATAAAATTTCTATCTCCATCTCCTTTATACGTGAGAGTCATCTCTGGTAATTTCAACAACATTTTGAAAATTGTTGGTGCCAAAGAAATAGGGGAACTATTATGTAATGGAATTGTCCTTTGATTCTAAACAAACTTGTCTGCACACCAAGTAACTATCTCTTTACAATAAAAAAACTTTGGGCACACACCCAACAAGACCTATTCCTAACATCTAAATATTATTATTGTCTCTATTTGGAAAAACTGGATAATACCAGTATGACCTCGACCAATGATAGTTGTGATCTTCTCGAGAGAAGAAGTTCAAGGTATCTTCATAGAACTACTTCTCTCTCTTGGCCATCTTAACCAAGTTGGTGAACTTGTTTGTAACACTGTTTAGAATATTTATAACACTTTACTTGATAATATTACTTAACTTCTCTTTTCGATGCAAGAATTAATACAAATTAAATGTGATTGGGTTGAGAAAAATGACATTAATAATGGCCTTTTTTGAAATTCAATTAGCACTTGAGTCCATATAATTAACATAAATATATCTCAAAAAAAGTGGAAGAGTACAGACATGTCATGGTGGGAAGTTAGGTATGGAATAAGTTTTCATGCAGGCCCGCCAATCCACCATCCCCCGAACCCGCCAAGAACAAAGGAAATGGTTAAGTATATCTATACGTCGGTCAGACTCACAAAAGATGGGTTATAAAATAATATGAGTCTGTGAGTATGTGACTCCACAAGTCCATGATTTCATGATATAAAAAATAACTAAGTGTTGGAAGTTATGAAGAACATGAAAGTCTTAAGTGCATTTTTGTGGCAGCGGACTTGTGGAAGAATGAAAGAATGTACCCATGAGTTCTCCAACCTACCAACCCACCAAGTTATGTAACAATGACTAAGAATAGTGAAATATATATATACCATGGAGAAGAAATATCATATGAGACCACTTAAAAATTGGAAATTTTCTAAGTATGAAAAGTGAGGGGAGAAAAACATATAGGGGTCAACAAGGGAATAGATGAGGAGGATAACCAAGGTGCAACGTTATGGTGTTGAATATGCAAGCTTCCCTATCTCCCTTCATCCTTTGAGTAACATCCCCTTATTCAAGAACTTGCTTTCCAATACTCCTTCTTCTCCTTTATATGACCATAGGGTGTGTTCCTATCCCTTTTGGGTCATCCAAAGAAGGGCCATCCTGTTGAGTTGATGCTTGAAGGACCAGTGGAGGAACCTAGGCAGTGGCCTTGGATGAGTCATGGAAATACATGATTTTCCTTTGTATGACCCGTGAATATCTGTGAGTCCTAGTGTACACAGTCATGGATCTATGTAAAAATTTGAACCTTTTATTCTTTCTCTTAGCTTTCGAGGATCTGGTTTGGTTTTTTCAGTAGAGTATGAGCCTGCTGGGTTGGTTTTTTCCTTTGTTTGATCTGTTGAGTCTATGAAAACTCTTAAATCATTTGAAGTATCTTTCTTTTGGTCAATTTGGTCCTTTTCTTATAAGGTTATTTAGGTTGGTCAAAAGGTCAGTTGTGAAATCCTAGGGTCAATTTCCAGTTTGATTGTCATGCTTCTATAGTTCTTGATTGTTTTCTTTCTTCTTCTTTACCTACTTCCCTTTGTTCATAAAAGAAAAAAAATTCAATCTCATTTGCATTTCATTTCTTTTAGTAACAGAAAACACAAAAAAAAATTGATTGTTGGTTATCCTTTATCTTTATCCCTTTCCTTTAAACTTTTCAAGAAAGGAGTCTTGCTTACTAGCACTCAAGTCTTTAGGCATATTGTCTGTTTTGATGGTTGTTTTTTTTTGTTACAGTAGCATTCCATAAAAAGAAAAGAAACCTTGCTTGCAAATTTTTTTCATTTTTTTTTTGCATTGCCTTCAAAAAGTATTTTAGGTTGCATTGCAAAGTGATTCAGAATCTTGCATACAAGAAAAATTATATTTCTTTCATTTTCAAAAATATAAAAGAAAAGAGTTTGTTTATTTGAAGCATTGTTAACACTTCTCATTTTCAGTCAAGAAACCATATTTTTCATTGTGTTCTTAAAGTGTTTTCCTTTGGGTATGTAAAAACATCATCTATGTTTCATCCATAACTCTTTGAGTAACTAAAATCCCCATAAAATGAATTCTAAATAAAATTTATTATAAATTTTCATTTTGTACGGTGAACAAACTAGTTACAGGATAGGGCCTTGGTTTAGGTTGGAGAGTTAATTTCTCCAAGGACATAAAAACAATGTAGGAGACTAATATAGGGAGAGCTTAAATCCAACTATCATATAAGTATAGTGGGGAGCCTCCTCTAACAAAGGATCTAAACACGATATTGCGTAAAGGAAAGTTGAGGAGAGAGCCCTCCGAATCTTAACTGAGCATAGTGAAAAGATCATATATTGGGGGTTTCTTTAGTACCCATACCTCCATGAGAGGGGGTGATTTTGTGGCTTTGGGATTTTCTACCCTGCCCATACGTTCATTCTCGACTGTCGAATGTACCCTTAGATGTTGACTGTGAGTTCGTGACCTTAGTTTCCCTTCCTAGGGATCTCAAAGGTGACTATAGGGGTTTGTCGTGGTACTGGGGAAGATTTCATATCACACTTTTCATTATTGTTGGAGGGTGCCCTGCGAAGCATGGGTTCTTGCATTAGATAAGGCTAGGAAGTGGAGGCCAGGATAACTACTTCTCATTCCTTCATCCGTTGGTCCACATGACTTAATAAACCCATGCCTTTGTTTGAAAGGACCTTACCCTACCTTGTGACTATTGCGATCTCAGGACCTAATCCATCTGAGTTGGGATAATAGCGAGGTAACTTGTTTCTATTGTTTCCATTTAGGATTTTTCTAGTGTTGTGATTAGCGATCATAGACTTTCCTAGGAAGGCATGTACATAGTCGCATAGAGTTGAAAATTCAAAGTGGATGACCAACCGCCTCGTAGATCAAGAATAATTCAAGGTCTTCCACCAGAAGAAGAGGTTAGAAATAATTCTCCCCAACCTCCACTAAGGAATCATCTTGGTCAATCTAGTGCTTTCTCACCAACTAGTCCAGTCGAGATATCAACCACGAAACCATCATAGGTTAACGCTTTGGAACCAGAGGTTGTAACTGTTGAGGATCTCAGAGATGAATAATATTCTCCAGTTCATAACCCTCCGCTAACCGGGACTTTCCCATCACCTGTGGTGAAATTTCCACCTCCTAGATTGGACTTTACTGATATTATCCCTCTTCACTAGGCTTCTATAGATGACACTTCACAAGTGTCTAGTTTAGGATTCCCTACAACTCCCACTTCAACAATAGTCACCAGTGATATCTTTTCTCCTAGTGTGTCTAACATAATGACTAGTGAGGTTAATTCCAACATAGCCACTCCGATCAACAACACTTCTCCACTGGTCATCAGTCCCACTCCTTCTATGAGTGCATCCATGTCTTTTCCATCAACAACAAATGATTTTTATTTCAGTATGTCGTCAATGGGATTGCTTAACACGTTGATTGGTTCCTAGTCGATGTCGCAAGTTTCTAACATTGGTACGGGGAGTTATTCAATTCCCTACCAAGTGATCCCTTGGGGTGGAGGTCATATTACTCCACCATCCCCATCCATTGGGAGTGGGGCTTTCCTGTCTTCTGATACTAACCCCTTTGAAGGCCAGGGAGCTTATATGGGTGCCGCTAACATGCCATCCACTTCCACTTTGTTCATATTATACAATGGATTTAGGAGTAATCCTTTAACCGTGTTTGCAATGTTAGCAGGGGGAAACCCCTTCCAAGCTTAGTGGAATCCCATGCAAGGGTATTTCCCTTCCCAAGGGATTCCATCATGGGGAAACCCCTTTCTCGATCAGTATAACCCCATGCAAGGACTAGTTCCTTCACAAGGAGGTCTAACAAGGGGAAACCTTGTTTTTCCATCCAGAAATTAGATGGGTGGAGGTTATCCTCCGTTCAACCAAAGCCAACAAGGTTTTACCCAAAGATTTGGTCCATCATCAAACTCTTCCTGGAAACCTAGTGCTAGTTACAATTCAAGACCTTCTTTTCAAGCTTCTAATCAATCAATGATGCAACCCAAGGTACTATTTCTAACAACTATTCATTTTCCAGATTTGTCTAAGATGATGAATGACCTAATTCATCATGACCCAAGATATCCTATGGTCCCCACCAAACTACCCTCAAACATACCAAAGTTTAAAGGAAAGAGTTGTGAAGACCCATAGGACCATGTAATCATGTTTCACTTGTGGTGCCTGTCTAATTCGTTAAACAATGACTCGATCTGGTTACAATTGTTCCAGCATACCCTCATTGGGTTCATCGTGAAATGGTATATAAAACTAGAGAAGTCTAAATATGTGACATTTTTTTTTGGTGATATCTCCATGGTATTTATCAACCACTTCCAACTCCATGTCTGGTATGATGTTGGTATAGAGATTTTGGCCAATTCTGAAAAATACAAGGCTACACACATTTCTAACACATTCGGGAGTGGAGGAGACAAAAGATCTTGATCAACTCCATGGTTCTACCAAATTTTCTATTAGAATGGGTCCTTAAGTATTTTCTTCCTCATATTTCTAAGGATGTAGCCACTTCATGGGTGTTTACACAAGAGCAGGCAATATTTAGAGAACAACAACTGGAATTGATTTACTCGCAATCAGGTATGCTTTACGAGATCATGCCCAATGTACCTCAATCAAATCTTGACTTGGAAAAACCAAAGTGAGGAACACATGTCGATGGCATTGTTGGTTCTTCTCAAAGCAATGCTGCAAATCTAATCTCTAACTAGATGCAACAATTGTCTATACAAGAAATTGTGATCTGTCCAACCACTGACTCGACCACCCCCAATACTCAATATTTCGATGTACACACTATGAAATCGAAGACTCAAAAGGGTCCTCAATAGCCCAGAGAGAAAAATAAAGGTAAGGGAAAGAAGGGTAGTGTGGGCAACGATAAAAAAGATAATAAGAATTCTCATGGGGGAAATAATGTAAAGAGGAAAGTGAATTTCCCATGCAATATTTGTGGGGATGATCACCTTACTCATTAATTCCTGAAGATGGAAGAAGCCCAAATATTAATAAAGTTGCAACAATAATAGCCTATTGTATTGCGAAATCCATTTCCACAAGGATAAAATATGCAGGTTGTCTCTTCCACTTCCAATCCATAAGGGGGAGCTTCTAATGCACCCTTATCATACAGATCTTTCTCATTCATTAATATGATTAATTCTGCAAAGTTAAACCAAGAGAAGCTAGATGTTTTGACTAGAACTCATGATTATAGTAATCCAGAGTCGACAACGAAAGGTAAAGAAACTTATGATCCTCATGGGCCTCTCTGTTAGGACATAGGATGTGTAGGGGTAACACATTTTGGATTTGTCTTGTTTTGAGTCATAGTTTCTTTAAATATTATGCTTTGGGTTATATCTCATGTCATAACAAAATTTTTGTTTTTCCATAAGCATAGTCTTATTTTTATTCTTGGTTTAGAGCCTTGGTGTCATGCTATCATTTATCATAATGAAGGAAATAAGGTTCAAATGGGTCTCAACCCTGGTCTTAAAGTCATCTTCATCATATTTCCTATCTGAAGGGTTTGTACACAAAATTACATTATGTTGTTTTCCAATCGTTTAGAGGTCAAGTCAGATGTCATATTTACTTGCTTCCAACTGACCTAAAAGTTTGCAGCGTACCAAGAAGTACCTTGTGCACTAATATCAAGTATCATTGCACTTTGAAAACATGCCAGGGGATATGTCATCCTCTTCGATGCATTCAATTCATTATTATTTTCAGGATTATTTCAAGGAACAACTCTAACAGTTTCCATGAAGCATGCTACTGGAGTTTGAAATTTGGCGTTGCAAACTGGCGTTGTGAACTGGCTATAGTAGATTGAAAAAGATTGGATGTTTCCTTTTAACTCCAACTCGAGTTCACAAAGCACTAGCCTATGTTTAGACACACCATATTGTTATTTCATAGGGTCATCCTATAGTTTCCTCTTGCAAACAACATCATTACCCACTGCCAATTTTGCGCTGTAAACTGCCGTTGCAAACTGGCTATTGGCACTGCAAACCCTCTATTTACACATAGCTCTCTCTTTTTTCCTATCTGCGGCTTCACTCAGATTTAATTGTTCTCCCTCTTATCATACCCTACTTTCAAAAGACACGGGAGGTAGTTTAAGGATGCAAAAAACTGAAATTGACAAGTTGAAAAAGGAAGAGTTGGATTCCCTAATTAAGCTAAAGAAGATGTTATATATGTATGGGGAGACTATTGATAAAGAAAGGTTTATGGCTAAGAGGTATTTTCCCCTTCACAGGAAACTCAAGAATGTATATAGGTAGAAGAGATCCTGCCAAGCTGAAATCAGAAAATTAAAAGTAGAGTTACAGCCTTTCAGAGAGGAAGTGGCAAAAAGGAATCTAGATATGTTGGCTAAGGTTGCTACTAGAAGGAGTACCAGAACCAAAAGATGAATACAGGATAACATTTCACTTCAGAAACATTTTGTCATGATTTACTTTTTGCATGCAGTTACAACACTAAATGATGATTTTGGATTTTGAGCTAAACTTAGCATCTCCATATGTTTTTTCCAAAGCTACTTTAGGTTGTAAGGATTTTGTAGCATTTTTGGAAGGCTTACCCTACTTCTAGCGCAAGTTTTAAAAAGAGGAATTTGTTATGTTTTTGTTGGAATCTTTTGTAACAGACTTCTAAATGGAGGAGGATCATATGTAGCTCCTTGGTTTTGACCTCTTTAGGAGAGAGATAATTCACTATATATGAAAGGGATTTTGAAAAGGAAAGGGTGGGATTCATGATCCAAGAGAGGAGAGAGCTTGAGGATCAGTTCAACTTCTTATTTGTAAGCCCGTGGGCCTATTTGTAATCACATTTTTCTGCCATTAAATATTCACGAGAGCTATTTCTCAGATTGTCTTATTTGTTTTCCATTCATTTTGTTATATTGTTTCTTGAATATATTGCAGGTTTTGAGGATCAAAGGTTGCCTTTGATTAATGGATCCTTGAGAAGCAAAGGATCTGTTGTAGTTGGCCTGTTAATCATTGTTATTGTTCAAGCATTTTTCACTCTATTCTGCAGAGAGGATCTATGTTTAGTAGACATTCTTCTTTTTTTTCACTCTCCTTTTTTATAATCGTCATCATATAAGCTCTTAACCTATTGATTTTTATTTATTTCCTTCAATCTGCAAAGTATTTTGACTCCACGCCTAATGGTAAATCACTGATCTACAGTCAATTTGTTTCCCTCTTTCTTGTTCTTTCTTGTTGATCCACCCAATTTAAATTGATTTTTCAAATTATTAAGGGTATTAGGCTTGTTCTTAAAGAAGTCTAAGAACAACTTCTAGTGCTAACATTTTTGGCACCGTTGTCAGGGAACAGATTGAATATATTTCCCTGGGATGTACAAAAAATATTACTACCAGTTCTTGATGGTGAGCAAGGATTGGTGACAGAATAGACTGCATATCTTTTCACTTGGTGAATCCAATCCATGAAGAAAGAATCTGTTGGTGACTTCACTAATTTGGGATGACAAAGGCCATGGAAGCTATCTTGGCATGGAGGTTTGCACCTATGAAATTTTCAGTTGTCCCTAGTTTTCCAAATCTAGTGCCTCCTTCGTCAGAATGGATGGATTATCTTCATGTTTTCAAAGAAGAGAAGGAGGATAATCATGCCCAACATCTTGTTACATTTCATCAATGCATGTATCAAATAGGCATACTTCACGAGGATGTATTGATGAAAATGTTCATGTACTCTTTAAAGGATGATGCAGGAGAATGGTATTTTTCTTGTCCAACTTCTAGCATATGTTCCTTGAGAGATTTCCATGCTGCATTCAACAAACACTATAAAAGGTACTTTCCACATGAACTGCTTCTTGAACATTGTTGTGAACAAATTGAATCACGAGCTCAAAGGACACTAGATTTTTCCTCTTCTGATGAACTTTATGAAGGTCTTGTTGAAACTGAAATTAAAGAAGAGTTAGTTTGTGAAGAAAACATTTTAAACTCTTCTATTAAAGAGGATCTTGAAAAAGATGGTCATGATCTACAATTTTTCAATCCCTTGCATTTATCTTTCATATTGCATGTTCAAGATCAATAATTTTTAAAGAAGGAATCTTTAGATCTTGAAATAAGTGATAGTCATGTGCAAGAAAAAAATGATCATGAAATGGTTGAGGAGATTTTTCAAGATAAAAAAAAAAAGTAGATCATGTTAACCACTATTTAAATCAACTTGTTTATGGCATATTTGAAGTTCAACAAACTTCATTTGTTGGTTATGAAGAAGAGAAAGTGTATTTTCATCAGACTTTTGTTGTAGGATCATACAATGAGCCCATCATTGAAAAATCTTATGAGCAGATTTCTCAAGTTATATCTATTAATGATCCACCTTTGATTGATCACTATGGAGACAATGATGTTGAAGACCAAGAACAACCACTAATTTTTGAATATCAAAGATTTAATATTTTTAATCATGAGTCAAAAATATCTCAGGAGAGGTGGTGTAGTTCCAAAAAGAATATGCCAGATTTGTTTGGTCATAAAGAACAAGTTGAATATTTCCTTGCAGAACATCAGTTAGATGAGAACAATTGGTCAAATAAATTACTCCAATGACTACCACTGAATATCAACAAGTCTACATTCACCATTATTTTACTTGAATTTGCAGCAAATATTGAACAACATGTGATCAACAATGATATCATCCTACAACAATTTTCAGTTTTGTAGACAAATCAAATTGCAGAAGATCTCACATTGATGCAATTTCCTTTCTTGGATCACCTAGTGTTACCCATAATTTTGGTCGTCATGATGATGTATTGATGATGGTGTACTCAGGCTCTTCATTAGAACTTTCTCCTAAGAAAAGTTACCTTTATCTCTTTCCAGAAATCACAGTTTTGAGGAAGGTTCGCAGGCTGCCAATACATTTGCCTGCGAGACTGCATGATTCTCGCAGGCTGCCTTAAGCCAGGGTGTGAGAAGTTCGCACTGTGTCTAACTGTTAGGGTGCGAACTCTTTCTTAAGAAAGGAAAAAGATGAATTCTTGAACCTTCTAGAAGGGAATCTTCTAGAAGGATGAGTTGACATTCGAATGGTTATCTAAGTACTGGCTTTCCTGATATTTTGGGATCATTCTTATCTAAGTAACTAATTCATTCTCTTCTATATATTGAGGGGATTCTCATGGAAAAGGTTAGAATCAAACTAGAAAGAGATTTATTGGAGAATTAGTGAAAGACTGTATGAAGGACTGAAGCTACAGCAGCTAGGAACTCTAGCAAGTTTATGAAAAGTGGTTGAACTTCTTCATACAAGTGAGCAAGTGTGTGTGTCAAAGCCAAGGGCCATCGAAAGGAGGTTTGCAACATCAAGGCTCAGGTTGTAAAATTTTCTTTCCATCAATATAATACAGTAATATGTCCCTTTCCCATAAAGCTAAGTCTACTTTATTGTATAATTCCTTGATCATATACTTAGATTGATTGTTGAATATATTGAGTTGTCTTCACTTTGATTGGTTTGTATTGTTGTGGTCTTGACGGCACAAGAGCATTGGAGCGAAGTTGGAACAACAAATACCAAAGGAAGCAATCATAAGTTATGTTCATGATTCTTTCCTCCTAGTTCATTCAATAGTCGAAATCTAGGGAAAGAGTATTATTCTGTCTTGCTTTGTTCTAGATCTAGGTGGATCTAGGGAGATCGGTTTGTGTCCGCACTTACGGATTTATCCAATAACAAAATTGGTGACTCCACTGGGGAAATTCCCTTTTGCTTTGTGGATTTTTGTGTTTTTCTGTGGCCATTTTCTCTAGTTTCATTTTTCTCCTGTCTTATCAGTCTCTGAGTCTTCAGGATATCCTGATGGACCTTCTGAGTCCAGAATCCTTTGTGAATTTTACTTCATTTTTCAAAAAAAATTACATGTTCAGGACTTCTCGCACTGCACTTCATTGCAACCTGCGAGAACTGGTAAGGTTCACACCCTGCCCATAGTTTTCATTGCGAGGTTCTCGCACCTTGCTAAAAGGTTACCTACGAGAATCATTGATTCTCGCACTGTGTAATAGTGCTTGCCTGCGAATAGTCTTTTTCAAAATTTTGAAGTTGAGTTTTGGTTTTTCTAACTACCAAGATCAGTTGGAATACCTCTTAAGGGTTTCTTGGACCTCTGATTGATATATTTCTTGCTTTAGTTTGCATGCATGAATAGTCTTAGGTTTTCAAGGCTTTTCTTGTCATTTGTGACTTGACTTTCGTTTCTTGACTCTTCTTGGCAAAACCATTCTCTCTGACTTTAGATTTTGAATGTGTTTTATGGGTTGAGAACCAGTGATTGGTTGAAAGTTGAGTACTTGGTTTTTCTCCTTTGCTTATTGGTTTGAAAGACCATTTTTGTTTGCATTGAGAAAACTAATTGGTTTGCTCTTTATTTTTGCTTTCATTGAAAGAGTTGATTGAGTTGTTATTGCTTGATTCTTTATGATTTGATTGTCTTTTCTCTCATTGGTATAGTGAGGGTTCTTTTTGGAAAGTGAACAACAATATTTTCTTTCAAAAACATTGTTTTTTGTCTTTTAGAAAACATTGAAAAATCAAATTTTAGAGATTGTTGAAGTATTTGAAAAAGACACATAGAGCATTTTTATTTGATAAATGATTGTTTGCCTTGGCATTTAAAAGGAAATTTTTGCAATGTAGTACAGGGTTGATTTGGAAAACTTTCTCTCTCTCCCATATATAGGATTCATTGAACTAAAAGTGTTATATTTCATTATCATCCTTGCATTATTTGGGTCAGAGTCATACAACATACGTTTCACTTCTGTTACCTTTGAGTAAACAACAACTATTAAAAACATTGCGTAATCTTAAAATTTATCTAGTAACTCTTTTCTAGGGCTCTTTTACACCAACATTTAGCTAGGCTAGTGCTTTGGAGTAGGAAGAGAGATACACTCTCCAAAATCTCAAAACACACAATAGCATCTTGAGTTAGGGAGTGGTAAATTCCATTTGCAACATATTGTCCTGGGAAGCCCTTCTA
>SNQJ01S0036508.1:68177-94900 GCA_010110895.2 Picea sitchensis
CTTTCCTCCTAGTTCATTCAATAGTCGAAATCTAGGGAAAGAGTATTATTCTGTCTTGCTTTGTTCTAGATCTAGGTGGATCTAGGGAGATCGGTTTGTGTCCGCACTTACGGATTTATCCAATAACACCTGGAGGTTTTTTATAAGTTTTAGGATCCAATAACATCCTGGATGGATTCTTCATTTTCAGATATCCTAAATGCTACAAGTTTTTGCATCTCATCAATTTGCAGGTGTGAGTACATGTTTTTTGTCAAATTTTTATTGTTCATGATATGCTATCTTCATGTCTTCTTATTTAGCTACAAACAAGGATTACATTTCATCAGTGAGATGATTTTATGGCTTCATTGGAAAGTTGATTACACTTGATCAAGCAATAGTTCAGTTGATTGGAGTAGGAGTAGGAGTGTGCATAAATAATCTTGCCATGCAAGTATTTGGTCTTTAGTTTGAGTATAACATTCAATTTGCATTTGGTTTTCAAAAATATGTTTTTGTTTCAGAATAAGTTGCAGAAATTTGGAAGAAGGTGAATGACTCCTTTCCCAATGGATAAGGCACTGGAACTGCATATTCTTGGAGCGTCAAAGGGAGGTCTCGATCCCCTGTGGATCCAAATGTTAGCACATAGGATGTGTAGGGGTCAAAACATTTTGTATTTGTCTTGTTTTGAGTCATAGGGTCTTTAAATCTTATGCTTTGGGTTATATCTCATGTCATAACTCAATTTTTTATTTTTCCATAAACATAGTCTTGTTTTAGAGCCTTGCTGTCATACTATCATTTATCATCATGAAGGAAATAAGGGTCAAATTGGTATCAATCCTAGTCTTAAATTCATCATCATCATATGTCCTGTCTCAAGCATTTGTACATAAAATTCCATTATGTTATTTTTCAATCATTTAGAGGTCAAGTCGGATGTCATATTTACTTGTTGTCGACTCACCTAAAAGTTCACAGTGTACCACGAAGTACCTCATGCACTAATATGTTATCATTGCACTTTGAAAATGTGTCAGGGGAGATCTCATCATCTTCAGTTCATTCAATTCATTATGATTTTCAAGATTATGTCAAGGACCAACTCTAACAGTTCCCATGAAGTGTGCTACTAGAGTTTGAAAGTTGGCGCTACAAACTGGCGTTGTGAACTGGCTGTAGTAGATTGAAAGATATTGGATGTTTTCTTTTAAGTCAAACTCGAGTTAAAAAATCACCAGCCTAAGTTCAGACACACCATATTGTTATCTCACAAAGGACCTATAGTTTCCTCTTGCAAACAATATCATTACCCACTTCCAATTATGCGTTGCAAACTATCTGTTATAAAATTGCGCTACAGACTAGTGCTGTGAACTTGTTGTTGGTGCTGCAAACCCTCTATTTACAAAATTTTTTCTCTTTTTTCCTATTTGTAGCTTCACTCAAATTTAATTGTTGTCCCTCTTATCATACCCTACTTTCAAAAGACTTAGGAGGAAACTTAAGGATGCAAAAAACTGAAATTGACAATTTGAAAAAGCAAGAGTTGGATTCCCGAATTAAGCTAAAGGATATGTTAGATATGTATGAGGAGATTATTGATAAAGAAAGGTTCATGGCTAAGAGGTATTTTCCCTTTCACAGGAAACTCAAGAATGTATATAGGCAGAAGAGAGCCTGCCAAGCTGAAATCAGAAAATTAAAAGGAGAGTTACAACCTTTCAGAGAGGAAGTGGCAAAAAAGAATCTAGATATGTTGGCTAAGGTTACTACTAGAAGGAGTACCAGAACAAAAAGATGAATACAGGATAACATTTCACTTCAACACCATTTTGTCATGATTTACTTTTTGCATGCAGTTACAACACTAAATGATGATTTTGGATTTTGAGCTAAACTTAGCATCTCCATATCTTTTTTCGAAAGTCACTTTAGGATGTAAGGATTTTGTAGCATTTTTGGAAGGCTTACCCTACTTCTGGCGCAAGTTTTAAAAACAAGAATTTGTTATGTTTTTGTTGGAATCTTTTGTAACAAACTCCTAAATGGAGGAGGATCCTATGTAGCTCCTTGGTTTCTACCTCCTTGGGGCAGAGAGAGATCATTCACTATATATGAAAGGGATTTTGATAAGGGTGGGATTCATGATCCAAGAGAGGAGAGAGGTTGATGAGCAGTTCAACTGGTTATTTGTAAGCCCGGGGGCCTGTTTGTAATCACATTTTTCTGCCATTAAAGATTCATGACAGATGTTTCTCAGATTGTCTTATTTATTTTCAATTTCTTTTTTTATCTTCTTGCTTGAATATATTGTAGATTTTGAGGATCAAAAGTTGCCTTTGATTAATGGATCCCTGAGAAACAAAGGATCTATTATAGTTGGTCTGTTAATCATTGTTATTGTTCAAGCATTTTTCAATCTATTATGTAGATAGTATCTCTATTTAGTAGACATTCTTATTTTTGTTCACTCTCCTTTCTTATAATCATCATCATATAAGCTCTTAACATGATGATTTAACTTGATTGCCTTCAATCTGCAAAGTGTTTTGAGTCCATGCCCAATGGTATATCACTGATATACAATCAAACTGTCACCCTATTTCTTGTTCTTTCTTGTTGATCCACCAAATTTAAATTGATTTAATATTTCAAATTATGATGGGTATTAGACTTGTTCTTAAAGCAATATAAGAACAAATTGTAGTGTTAACACTCTCCATATAGAAAAACTTGAGAAATAAATACTGCCACACATACCAAAAGGCATGTACAAATGGGCGTCGCATAACCCTAATGTTGGAGATACACCCAACTATTCCATTGTTGAGGATATATCTCAAACTCCATGTGTGATGTTTTCTTTAGAGGTGCTTCAAATTTGCCCCGTGCAATGCACCACATTATTATCCTTGATCGGAGCAGTGGATTATTGCATCTCACTCACTATGAATTTCAATGCTACTAATGTGAATCCTTTCCCTCATTATCATGTATCTTTCCAAATTGATGTCATATACGCAAAACCCATCATCAGGAGGACCATCGTTCACGAGGGCGCTTCAACATGTATCATGTCCCCACCTTACTGGAAAGCAATTGGCTCTGAAGAGCTCGCACCTTCTCCCACTTTGCTAACTACTTTCGATGGACAATATTTTAGGACACATGGTATTATTTCCTCTTTTCGAGTCCAATTAGGAGGAAAGTCCATTTCCATAGAAATAGAGGTAGTTGACGCACCGCTCAACTATAACCTGTTATTGGGAAGGAGTTGGAATTATGCAATGACAACTGTCATCTCATTTTTGTTTCAAATTTTACACTTTCCCCATGAAGGAAGGATTGTAAATATTGATCAGATGGATTTTAATCACTCCAGGTCCATGGAAAATATGGGATCCACTATTACTTGGATCGAAAAATCTCAGTCAACAACTTAGAGTATCGATGTTGGGATGTGTGCTTCACTCATGGGAAATTTTAATTTCCCAGCACTGGTAACTTATATTCGTGACACCCCAGTCAGATTTCAAAATTCAAGCACTTTGGCTTTGTTAATGAGAGTCGCGTCATTTATAACTTCATATCTACAAGATCCATGGGTGTTACCATCTCCACGTGAATCGGTTGATGGTTTCACACATGTCAGGATAGATATGCCACTGTTTGTAGCTAAAATATCTTATTAGGATATTCAATGCACCATTGTAGACCCTAATCAGACTCCTACATGGATAGAGGAGGATGATCTATTTCCAGATCTCGTATGGGCTCAAAATTATTCAATTTCCTAATGTTGTATTGAAACCATTGTTCCTTCAAATGAGGCTATTATTGAGGCAATGACTGGAGCTGAAAGGTTGTGGGAGGATATGCATCATAGATCATATTTCATCCCTGAAATCAGTCGCATGGAAAGAGAAGAGTTCAAGTCAACCGTGAGTAGAAGTGTTGGCCAGATGGTAAACCCCTTAGCCAAGCATGGTATATATGTCGAGGGGAATATGGTGAATATATCGGAAACCATCCCAATCAACATTTCTAGAACCCATGATGTTGTCAAGAATTTTTTTATAGGGGAATAATGTTCTCAAGAATAAATTCATTAGTATATGACACTTTTTAAAGAATTTCGTGGTGTGTTTTCCTAGTCATATGAGGAAAATCCTAGAATACATCCTCAGATTGTCGAACATGATATTTGTACATACGAAAATGCTAATATTGTTCAGTAGAAGTTGTGACTAGTAAACCAAAGGAAATAAAAAGAAATCAAAGTTGAGGTGGAGAAGCTTCTTAAAGTTGCCTTTATCTACCCATTACCATTGACAGAATGGGTTTCTAACCCCGTGTCGATCGACAAGAAACATGGCACAATTTGTGTATGCATGGATTTTTCGTGATTTGAATAAAGCTTGTTCCAAGGATAACTTCCCTACACCTTTCATCGATCAAATCCTTGATGAGTGCATAGGAAGAAAGATTTTCTCTTTTATGGATGGTTTTTCTGGTTATAACCATATACAAATCCACTTTGAGGACCAACATAAGACGAATTTTATTTTATCCTTGGGGAAATTTTGCATACAAAAAGATTCCCTTTGGACTTAAAAATGTTGGAGCCACCTTTCAGGGGGCCATGATGTTCATTTTTCATGACCTTTATCACACTGTGGAGGCTTATTTGGATGATCTCACTACCCATTCACGTAAGAGTATGAAACATATTTTACACCTCTGCCTTGTCTTCGAAAGATGTCATCACTATCGAATTCGCTTGAATCCACAAAAATGCATCTCTTGTGTAATGTTAGGATGTCTCTTAAGATTCATCATTTCAAATAAAGGGATCATGGTTGACCATTTAAATGTTGAGGCAATAACATGGTTTCCTCCTCGATGCACAGTACGTCAAATTTAGAGTTTACAGGGAAAGGCAAATTTTATTCGGTGTTTTGTACCGAACTATGCTAATATCACAAATTGTTTTATGCGCCTTTTAAAGAAAGGGGTTCCTTTCCATGGGGATGAGTTGGAAAAATGTTCTTTCAACACATTGAAGAAGTCTATAGTATCCACTCCCCTGATGAGCCCCAAATTATAATCGATATTTCCTATTATATCTTGCAACACTCGAATCTTATATTGGCATGGTCTTAGTTCAGGAGGATGATGAGCTCCACAATCATGTCATCTATTACTTGAGTCACACATTGTTATGTCCCGAACTAAAGTACTCTCACATCGAGAAACTAGCCTTAGCAACATTCCATGTTGTTCAACATCTTCGACACTATATTGTATTATGAAATATTACCGTCATCGTCGATTTTAATCCTTTTTAGTGTGTTTTGACTCAACAAATCATTTGTGGGAAGTACAACAAGTGGATTTTTTTTCTTTAGGAGTTCGATCTAGATTTTTCCTCTGCCAATTCCAAGAAGTAGTTGGTATTTGTTGAACTTATGTTGGAGTTTCCAATAGAGATTGAGGATAATGAAGTTAGTGACTCATTTATGGATGATCATATATTCCTCATCTCTTCATTCGATCCTTGGTACGGGGATATCATCATATATCTCCAAACATTGAAGTTCCCTCCACATTTCTTGCGAGACAAGCGATGACGATTCCATCTCCTAGATAAGAATTACCTTATTATCGCTGACACTTTGTATTGATGAGGGGTGGAATCAATTCTCTATCACTTCTTCACTCATGAGGAAGCATAGTTAGTTTTGAATGATTGTCATAGTGGAGCATGTGGTGATCACTTATCAGGGTTGGAAACAACCCAAAATATTTTGTGTGCCATTTATTTCTAACCTATGATCTTTAAAGATTGTGTCGAAGTGGTCAAGAAATGTCATCCTTGTCAAATATTTACTAAAAATATGTGTGTGCACCCTACTCCCATGTTTCCCGCTATTACTGTCAACCCCTTCACGAAGTGGGGGGTAGATTTCATGACATGCCACCTAGTTTGGTCTAGACGGAATCAATACATTATAGTGGAAATTGACTACTTTACAAAGTGGGAAAATTGCATGTTGAGATTCATTAACGATGGGGAAATTGTAGCACTATTCATTTTCAATCAAGCTATAGTTAGGTTTGATATTCTGAAAGAGATTGTCACTGACCATGGAAGTCACTTCTAGAACCGCATGATGTCTGAATTAGCATCAAAATTGGGTTTTAGGAAGGAGCATTTGTATCCTTACTATCCTCAGGCGAATGGCCAGGTAAAGGTTGTTAATAAATCCTTGAAAACCATTTTAAGGAGAACCACCACCTCGACCAAATCAAATTTACATTTAATGTTATATATGGAATTGTGGGCCTATCGGACCTTTGTCAAAACTACAACAGGCTTCTCACCTTTTCAACTTGTTCACAGAGTAGAAGAAGTTTTTCCAATTAAATGTGAAATCCCTTCACTGGAAATTGTTGTTGAGCTCCTCCCTGACACAACTTAGCTTGAAGAGGACCTAGTTCACTTGGAACATCCCGATGAACAATGTTGAGATGTTTCTTTAGTAAATGATGTGCATAAAAAATGCATCAAGTCCCAATATGACAAGTCTTTTCATCCTAGGGTCTTCTCTGAAGGAGACCTGCTTTTGATCTATGATCAACATAATGATGCATAAAGAGATGGAAAGTTCAACTTTCTATGGTGCAGTCCATATATAATAAAACGGGTGTGGGAAACGGGGGCTTATGAACTAGTTAATTATGAGGGCAATGTGTTTCTAGAGCCTAGAAATGGGTTCTACCTCAAAAGGTACTATGCATGAGCCTAACGGCTCAAGTACTAGTTATCTTTTAAATATGGTTTAAATTTTGTATATAGGTTATACAGGTGTTTTTTCTTTGTCTGTATCATTAACAATTGTTCTTTTTCTATGTGGCATATGCCATAGGAGTCATCGGTTTATGTCAAATTCGTAGATGGTGCTAGTTTCCACACGTAGAACCTCGTTTATGATACTTGGGTGATTTATTCACCTACTAACTAGATATCATTTGTTGAAGGTGTTTGTCTCAGGGAAACTACGAATAATATACCTGAGTACAGTGTCATTATCAAACTTTTTCAAGATCCTTTGTCATATGGAATTTGATCCCTCCAAGCCTATTTAGACTCTCAGTTGGTTTTCTTGTAGTTGAATGGCTTATATCGTATATGAGTTACAGTTTTGTTACGTCGCTTCCTTAGAGTACATATCATGGAACGATCTTCTAATTTTATTACATATATACATGTTCCTAGACAATCTAATCTAGTAACTAATGCATATGCTAATCACTTTCTAGACTAGAATTTTCTTCATCATTAAGCACAAGAGCACAACCTTCACACATGTAAATATTCATTATTTTCAAGTCGATTAAAATAACGCACAAAAATGTGTGTGTGTGTGTGTGTGTGTGTGTGTGTGTGTCCAAAAATAGGTCCATAATACAAAAGTTGGGCTTCTAGTCCCAAATGTTTATGTATAAAATGGTTCCCTTGGCACATAAAAGTCTAGGCATGTGGCCGATGATCCCTATCATAGCAAACTACGACATTTGCTAAACGCCAAAAGAGGTGGATCTATGTCCAGTGTACACCAACAACATGACACTGCATCCCTACTCACATATCATAGATGGTGGACATAGGGACTGAGCATGTCAAATCCTCCATGTTTCTCCCCAAGGTCTATAAGGTCCTATCTGCATCATCACTGGACCCTGGCTCATCTCATCCTCAATGCCTATGTTGTGGGAGTCAAACAACTCTCACAGGGGATTTATTTGCATGTTTAAGAGATAAGTGTTAGTAATATGGATATCACAAAAAGAAATGTTTTTCTTTATTTTAAGTTGAATCTAATAAAAAATTAAAAAAATAAATAATAAAAAATGAGATAAATTTACGTATATCTCCAAGTGTCATGCTAGAAGGAATGATCATGTCTGGGTCATGGGAAAATTCTATCCCATTGTATGGATAATCATCGATGGTAGGAATTTGGTGAGCCCACCAATCGAAAAAGTCATCATCAAAGGGATTAAACATTGTTACCCCTCCCAGGCATGCAAGTAAGTTGGTCCATCATATCAATGTTGGCAATGATTGTTGCTGTTATTTGAAAAAATATCTCAAGCTAATACCCGATACTCTCGAAGAAGAAGAAATAAGAAAGAACACTCCCAAACCCAAAGCTTTTTCTCTTACGTAGTTTTCAATCCGTAAGTTGGGTCTTCATGCAGGTGAGCATCACAGTGCTCCAATAAAACACCTTGGGCCTTAAGAATTCAATAGCACATTTCATCTAAGACCATGAATCTAGATGCAATGATGTTTATCCTACAATTCAGGTTTATCATGTAAAGGATCACTTTCAAACCCAAGTTCTCAATATTCTTGATACGTATTTGGGTCCCTGATTTCTCGGTCATATTCATAATATGCAGCAATATATTGATCAACAATAATGCCACATCCTCTACGAATTTTAAGGTTAATCACTTATCCTTTTCGATATAGGCCAGTGATAATGTAAATGTCATCCACAAGGATGGCTAATGACTGACCATCAAGCATGAGCGCTTCTGCATCTGGGTGCCAATAGTATATAAGGAGATTGAGAAACCTCCTTTGTGCCCACATGCCACTTGTTAAGAAACAATTGTACATTCTGCATTGGCGAAGAGTGTTTGTGGCATCCACATCATCAACCAAAACATTTTCAACCTTTTCATGCTCATGCTCTCTCCATTGGATAGCCATCTTGCATAATTCAAAGGAGAAAAATGATTAATATTTCAATTTTTTTCATTCCTTTCATTGGCATTTGTGGGTCATAGTGGTGACAGTCACGAACATCCATGAGTCTCCTTTGCTTGATTCATAGATATATACAATTCACCTAAGAAAAAACCATAGATACATAGAGCTCATGAGAAAAGGGGGGGGAGGGCCCCAATTTCTCATGAAATATTAAATACTGAAAGAATGAAAATGATAGGAAGGTGAGGAGAGCTTACTTGGTCTAAACAATGCATGTTTTCATCGCTCCAAGCTCCCGAAATAAATGTAAAATGGTTTTGGTCATTGTTGGAAAATTTTGGGTAAAATGGTGAAAATAGTATGGTAAATGGTAAATTGTTACTATGTATGAACTTTTAAAACCCACTTTTCCATAGTTTTGTCATGTTTCCTCAATTGAACTAATATCAATGAAATATTGTAGTGTTATGATTTCCTTTTCAGGTGGTACAACTATACTTTGGGTATCTTTTGGTCCTTTTTGGTTAACCGAGTCTTTTTCAAGACTTTGGGTAGGTAATGTTTTCGCACAACTGGCATTTTGGAATAGTACTTACATGCCTTGCACTTTTTTCATTAACAGTTGTGATCTCCACTTTTCTTTAGGGTTGATCCGATTAACTTGTGACATAAATCCATCTTTTCTCAAACTGTCATCTCGTTGATAATAAAGCCTACCTTCTCTTAGCACCATGATTTTCAAAGCAAAGAGTAAATAGTGTAAAGTCCATCATGTTCAATTTGTAATGGTCCACTTTCCTAAGTCTTGAATCACATTAAAAAGTGGGAAATTATGTGCTAAGGTCGAGTCATAGGTTAGGGTGAATGTCATGTAAAAAGGTATTATGGTTCATCATCGCCTTTCATGAGGTCAAAGAAGGAAAAATCATGGCACTCGATGTCATTTGTACCATTTCAAACTTCAAAAGTTTACCCGTTGTGCAAATTCCTAACTTTCCTTGAAATGTCTTGTCACTACGGATAACCACTTCCCTTTTCAAAATTTCATCTCTTATCCATTCGAGCATGAATATTGGCCACCTTTTGTTTTTCTCCATCGCCTCCAAGACTTTTGCATCATCCATAGCCTCTCCAACAAGATCCAAAGCTCTCTACTATGTAAACTCTAGTTGCTATACAAACCCTGTGCGTTGATATTCGCTACGCAAACCTTTCACTCTATTTTTTGTTGCGCATTATCCATTTGTTTCAATCATTGTTCAATATCTTTTCTTGGAGCACATTGCAATTTAGCCTCTAAAACAAATTTTATTTTCACATAACCAAGTTTCTTTCATTTGAGATAAACCCTATCCATCCTCGTTGTTGCGTCAAGTTTCCTGCTTCTATTCATTGTTACATCGAGTTTCCTACTTTTGTTCATTTGCTACACATAGTTTTATGCTGCTCTCATTTGCTATGCACTGCACAGAGATTTTTGCTGCGCAAAGGATTGTCCTACGCACATGCTATAGGGTGCATTGTGCAAATGACTGGTTTAGTGGTCAAACTTCAAGATCACTTTCAAAGAAGGAACAATCATGACACTCCATGTCATTTGTACCATTGCAAACTTCAAAAGTGTACCCGCTATGCAAGTTTGTTGCGCAAATCCCTAACTTTCCTTGAAACATCTTGTCACTATGGATAACCACTTCCCTTTTCAAACTTTCATCCCTTATCCATTCAAGCATGAATATTGGCCACCTTTTGTTTTTCTCCATCACCTTCAAGAATTTTGCATTGTCCATAACCTCTCCAACAAGCTCCAAAGCTCTCTGCTACGTAAACTCCAGTCACTACGCAAACCCTATGCGTTGATATTCACTACACAAACCTTTCACTCTGTTTTTTGCTGTGCATTCTCCATTTGTTTCAATCACTGTTCAAGAGCCTTTCTTGGAGCACATTGCAAGTTAGCCTCTGAAATGAATTTTATTTTCACATAACCAACTTTACTTCATTTGAGATAAACCCTAGCCATCCTCATTGTTGCACCGAGTTTCATGTTGTTGTTTGTTGTTGCATCGAGTTTCATGTTGTTGTTCATTTGTTGCACATAGTTTTCTGCCGCTCTCATTTGTTGTGCATTGCACAGAGGTTTTTTCTACACAAAGGATTGTCCTGCGCACATGCTATAGGGTGCGCTGCACAAATGATTGGTTTAGTGGTCAAATTTCAAGATCACTTTCTGACCAACTCGAGAGGAATTTTGAAAATCCCAGAGAGATTTTTGTCAAGGACAGACCAAATAGTAAAAACCTCTCTCATATTTGTAGAAAGTGTCATAGTCTGGGAGATTTGAATTAATCTTTACAACCCATTTTTCCATATTTAAGCATTTAATTTTTTGTTCATCATCTTTGGGCGCGTATGCAAAGAGACTGGAGAGGAATTTTAGAAAACGGAGAGATTTTTTTCTCAAAAACATGTTCATCTACAAAAACCTCTCTCAGTTTTGAAAAATATATTTTTATTCGGGATATATTATGTCATCTTTGACCTCTATTTTTCGATTTTGCTGCGCAATCTGCTGTGTTTTTGTTGTAGGTTATTGTTGTGCACCGGACTTGCTGTGCAACTGTGACAGAGCTTTTGTAATTCCTCTAGATCAACAAGGAAAGTTAGGAAAGCATGGAATCTCATCTACAACAAATTCTAGAGGTCAAATATCATCAGTGTTGGAGTTACTTCACACACACCTAGGATTTCTTTTTCCTAAGGTTTTTCCCTGTTTATTAGTCATTATTCAGTATCCTATATTTTAGGAAGAATATTCCTCTAGGGAGAATATTATCTTCATTTTTCACTTTAGTTTGATCATTTGAGTGGAGTCTAGATGCTGCATTAGTTTTATCACCATGCAACATTGGGATCATCACCATGCTAATGCGCACTTGCCTTGATATCATCACCAGACTGGCGCATTACCCTTGATTCCTTGATCTACTTCTCACTACACTCTATTTAGTCAGTTAACTGAAGACTGGTTGACTAGTTAACTCAGACTAGGTGGTTGTTCACTCCCGTAACTGCTTGAGAGACTAGACTAGGTGGCAGTTTACTCCCGTAACTATTTGTGTGTTTCCAAATCACTATAGACCACCACTATGGCACATTAGTTACTCATGTATTCTATATCTATTGTAAATTATTCACTCTTTGAGTGTGGAATACGGTTAATGATAATTCTTCTATTATTTCTCTCTTGCTTCTTCTTTCTCGATTTCTCTCTGCAAATGTGTGTGGTATTTTTTAGCTAGATCTATTATGTGCAGGTTCAACACATTATGTGCAGGTTCAACACATTTACATGATATCAGAGCCGAAGAAATGCTAAGAAAAATCTACACCAAATTATTTTTCGCAAGTATTGAAGATTGAAGAACGCAAAAAAGATGGATTATTCGTTGGTAATACTTCTCACGCCTCATAACTATTTGGAGTGGAAGAAAAAAAAAATTCTTCTGCTCAGATGTAGAGGCTTGTACCAAATAACTATGGCAATGGATGTAGAGCCTGATTCCGCTGATGAGAAAAATGATTTTCTCAATAGACGAGATATGGACATAGGATGTATCCTCTGTTTTATTTATCCTGAAATTATCCATCAAGTATATGATGACTCACAAGAATCAACTCCAAATGAATTATGGACCAGATTGGAGATTTTATTTGGGAATAAGGAAGACTGCATGCAAAATGTTGACAAAATAGAGAATGTAGAAAATCCACCAGAAGATAAATCATCTCAGTTTGAAGAGCCTTCTACACAATTATCTGCACAAGTTTGTATTCCATTAATTGAAGATGATGTCTAATCCATTTCATATTTATTTTCTGAATTTCATGTGGAAGATATTTGACATTCATCTCAGGGGTCACATGTAGACACTTTTCCATGTGCAATGCATGCATCTCAGGAGACGCACACATCAGACTCCATTCTGATCTTTTATGAGAAAAAAATGTAGAAACAAATTGGATATTTGAATTCCTCTCAGGAAAATATCCAATTTCAAAAACAAAATCATCCAAAATGGAGTTCAAAAAGTGAAGTTATGATCTTTTTAAAATCAACAAAATTTCAGCGGTTTTTTCGGAAACGAACGCAGGGTTTTCAACATTTCATCCAAACTTTATTTGGATATTCTTCATTACAAGAAGATAAAGGGGATATGTGTGGACATAAAAATGGTGCATATACTTCATCATGTCTGTGCATACATCTACATCTTCAACAAAATCTTCACGAGCACAAACTTGCACAGTTGCGAGGTCTTCTTGGCGTGAAGGACAGGGTTGCTTAGAAACTGCTTTTTGTTCCTTCATTCTTTTTATGCATTGTAATTTGAGGGGGGTGGGGGGGTGTTTCCCATGATGCTTTCCCTCTTTCCTCATTTATTTTAGTGTATCTTTTTTATTTGGGTACCTAACATGGCCTCGTTGTCGTGACCCATTCTTTATTTTCACCATAGTGATGTTCAGGGGGGTGCTGGAGTTACTTCACACACACCTAGGATTTATTTTTCCTAAGGTTTTTCATTGTTTATTAGTCATTAGTCAGTCTCCTATATTTTAGGAAGAATATTCTCTTCACTTTTCACTTCAGTTTGATCAGTTGAGTGGAGTCTATATGCTACATTGGTTTTATCACCATGTTGTTGGAATACTGGGGGGGGTGAATCAGTATTACCCCTTTTCAACAATTAGCAATTACTTTTTATATTTTATTGATTACCACAATGAATCAACAATGAATTGTATGCAAAATCAATTATATAAATATATTTAACATCAATTACAAGGCTTATAATTAATAGTGAAGGACACCAATCTTCTTTAGATCACCAACTCTAAGAGACACAGATCCCCTTCTTCAGGGCACCAACCCTAGGAAGTACCAAATCCATCGTCTTTAGGGCACCAACCCTAGGAAGCACCAACTCCCTTGTATTTAGGGCACCAACCCTGGGAAGCACCAACTCCCTTGTATTTAGGGAACCAACCCAAGGAAGCACCAACTCCCTTGTAGTTTACAATATGCTTAGTAAGGATATGAATCCTTCCATGCTCCTCCCTTCCACCCTCACTGCATAAGTATCTTCATCTTTCCTTCTTGGAATCTTCTTCTGCTATTGATCTTCTGATCTGGACTGCAGAGACACTTTCTTCTCATCACTCCTTCTCATTTATATACTCTTCCAAATGGTGTGAGCTATGAAACATTGTGTCCCTTTGTTTGGACCAGCGCACCTCTTCATTTTAACATTAACAATAATCGCTTTTATTATTCAAACATTTATTTTTAATTCTTTTAATTTAGTGAGAGTGCTTTTCGTAAATCGATCATAGGTATGGATCGATTTCTTTTTAACTTGATTCCATATTCCTACAAATATTTGCAGAAACCGAGTTCTGCAGAGGCGCTTCCTTAAACCCATTTATATGTGACCAATGGTGCAGAACCACGGGCTTATTAATTTAAGAATTTCCTTCTTCTTTCGTTGTTTTCCTCTTATCCCCCATATGTCTAGTGTTGGGACCGTGTTCTTCGATACTTCGTCCTTCGGGACTTCAAGACTTTGCAACCCTTCAAATCTCCCGAATCCAATTTCGCTAAAACAGATCAGATGGTCAATATTCAATCCTCCATTTAGATGTACGATCTAGGATTATCAGAGGCCTTTCAAGTAAATTGTCGGTCAAGACTTCATCAACAATTGAATGGACAGTTCTTGTTCATTTCAGAACTTTGGGACTTCAATCATTTGCTGGTGGTGAAACTCCTAAAGTAAAAACTCCAGGAGTGACGTAACTTGCTGACGTCACTTGTTGATGTGGCACTGACTAAGTGGATGCCACATGTCACTTGGATTCATGACTCACGCATACCTGAAATTCCAACTGTACTTTGACACTTGTCTTTATTTGATTATGCCACGTGTCCTTGCTGACATAGATCTCCTTATTTGGTGCATGTTCTTCTCCTGGATCTAACGGTTAGGATACTTCCTAAAGTGTTCCTCAAATCGGATGACTCATGTTCACTTCAGGACTTTGGCCTTCGGTACTTCGGGTAATTTGATTTCTCCAGTTCCAAATTCTCTCGAAGTGTAAACCTCGAGTAACCTGACTTCACCTAATGGTCATTCTTTAACCCGAAAAGGCTTAACACGACCCAACGACTGTCGAGAATTCAACTATTTGGGATCTCGGACCTTTGGCCTTACTTATCATATCCTTCTACTTTCCTTGATCTGACGGTCAGGATATCTCCCAAATTGTTTCCTTGGACTAGACAGATTGCGTCTACTTCATGACATTTGTTTCTTACTCTTTCCTTCCACTAAACATGATCTAACGGTCTTGATATCTCTCGAAGTATTCTTCAGATCGGACAATCCTCATTTACTTCGGGATTTCAGGGCTCCGGTCTTCATCTTTTCTTATTCTATCCTTCCACTTAACTTGATCCAACGGTCGATGTGGATTGTGGAACTGTAACTTGCATGTGTTTTAGTTCATCACCCAAACTCCGCAATTGAAGTTGTGCGATTGTTGGTGGATCAACCACAGTCGTCGATCTTTGAATCGATGAGATCTGACGATCTAGACTAATTCTAGGATTGGAAATAATGTGTAGTTTAATTCTCCCTTCGCGCTCCACTCTGCAATTTGAAGTTGTGTGATTGTTTGTGGATCAACCACAGTCATCGATCTTCGAATTGATGAGATCTAACGGTCTATACTAATTACGGGATTGGAAATAATGTGTAGTTTAATTCTCCCTTCGTGCTATGAAATCATCCCTGCCCTTGATCCGACGCTTACGTATCCAACGGTCCTGGTTTGTCATGTGGGGTTTTCGATCCTGATCACGTTTCTGCATTGTGATTTCCCTTATGATCTTCATGTGCATCACTGACTGTTGACATCAATGAAAATCCATCAATGACAGTATGTCCAACAATCTCCCCCTTTTTCATTGAGGGCAACACTGTAACTTCATAAAAAATCCCCCTATGATGATGGTTTTCTCTACGAAGTTATTCTCCCCCTTTGACATCAATGGAAAAGGGTTTCTCCCCCTATGGTAATTCTATGTCTATCTGTATGTTGCTGACAAGAATTTGAACTCAGGTAACTTCTCCTGCAATCATACTTTTCCTGTCATAACTAAATGACTCCCCCTGTCAATCTTCTCTCTTTGCTTCTATCTTTTCTTTCCTTTTATTTCTGAAGGGGCAATTCTTCTTGAAAAGATCTCTCCCCCAGTAATTTCTATAGGATGCCATGTATACCACTATATACATCCTACTGTTTCCACTGCGGATACGGTTGTCCTACTGGAACACTGAGCAACTGAAGCTTATACTTTTCAAATGACCTTTCGACTTGTCCATTGCTTCTCATCAATCTCTAACCAGATGTATCCGTCTTTATCCAAGATGCTTATTTACTGTACACTTCTTATTAAAGTCATCTGAGAGACTTTATATTTTGATTTCCACATGACTTTTCTTGCTGATAGAATGTATTCTATTCAACTAGAATTGATCTAGTTGTCCAACCAATTTAGGCACACATCGACCAACTAATATATCTTTTATATTTTCTCTGTCACAACCACTATCTATGAAATTTCGGTTTCCAGTCTTTTTATTTTCAGATTTGTACTCAATCTATCTTCATCATCACCTCACTATTGTAGAATTTTCATTCATTCCATTTCTTTCTCACATAGTAACTTCCATTTAGGGTTTTTTTCACTTGTAACCATTACAAGACCAATACATAACCTGCACGATTCTTGGGAAGATAAAGACCTGAAATAAACTATGTCAGATTCTGCATAGAGTTATATCATTAAACCATGATGCTTCAATGCTCATAGGAGCATCAACATGAATGAATTTTAGCTCTTCCCTAATTCCTCCTTCCCTTCTTTGTTTTTTAATTTTTCTTTGAGAAGGAGTTTCAATGTACAATTAAAATAGGATTAAAAAATTTATGAGATAATCATCACTCAATTATTCTGGTTGTTCTACTGTTGAATATTCATCATCAACGTCACTATTATGTGCACCAGAAGATTCTTTATCCTTGTCTTGAGAATATTCCTCTATTAATTTCCATTTGTTGGGTAATGGATAATCTTCTTGTATGGCATTATCAAGTTTTGGAGTTGTGTCAAATTTTTCTTTAGAAGTTTTCGTATCTTGAGTTTGATCTACTTTATATGCATAGATTTGATTATTATATTCCTTATTAGAATCTTTACCCACCAATCTCCTATTATTAACTTCATCAATTTCAGGAGCAATGTTTTCATCATGTTTCTTGTTTGGTACTTCAGATTTTATTTTCCATGTCTTCTTATTTTATTTGTTAAGGTGTCCTATTTTTAAGGATTGCATTGGTAATCTACATTCTTTGGTTTTATGACCATAGTTGTTGCATTTTTTACATTCAATATTGAAGTTTTTCAAAGGATTAAATGAGTTGTAGTTTCTCTTCTCTGTATTGTACCTATTGTTCTTATATCTTTGGACATTTATGTTATTGTATGGTCCATAAGATTTGTAGTGTACTTCCTTATGTCCAAAATTATTGCAAGAGTAACAGTATCCAATGAATATATATTTATTCAAGGGATTCCTTCTGGTGATTGTATTCTTCCTATCATTTATTACTTTAGTAGGGAATGTTGATTTATGTTTATGTGGAACAGTGTTTAATGGTATCATATTTTCCTTATTATCTTCTTTTCTTAAGGAGCCCTTTAGAGCATCTGCATAACTAATTGGTCTTTTGAAAGATCCTTGTGATGTAGAAGTTAATTCTTGGGTGTATCCCAAACCAGTCTTGTTTTTTGGTGAACTTTGGTTACTGAGAATTTCATCCAAGATCTTTGAACTATTTCCAAAGTTTGATCTCTTCTTTTCTTTCTCAAGTTCACTTTTTAGCAGCTTGATCTCAGCTTCTAGTTTCTCACATACTTTGTTTTTATCACTAAGTTGTTTAATAATGATTTCTTCAATTTTATTAGATTTTGGGAGCTGGGACTTCAAATCACTGATGGTTTGTTCTGACTCCTTGAGGGTTTTGGAAACTTCCCTCTCTCTTGATTTAGTAGCTTCTTTAATCTCTAGAAGCTCTCTTCTTAGTACCTTGTTTTGGTTTTTAGTTTTTCCTTGTTCTTCAATTACACTAAGGATTTCTTCTTCGAAGTTCCCTTCTTCTTCATCTTTTGAATGTTTATCATCTTTCATTTTCATTCCCATAAATAGAATCTCTGAATCTTCATCTTCACTTATGTATGAAGAGTTGATGTCTTCTTTAGAATATAAGTTTTTCTTTTTCTTATAAAATTTCTTCTTGTATTGGTTTTCCTGGTTGTGAATTTCTTCATCATTTTCCTCCTGTATGGGATAGGGACATTTGTTTGCAAAGTGTCAAATTCTGGCACAGTTGAAACATTTGAAAGGTAACTTTCCTTTATATTTTCCAAATCCTTTCTGGAGTTTATTTATAAATTTGGCCTCTTCTACATTTGATATATCTGATAACTTATCATTGGTGTTTTTCTCCTGCCTCATATTTGTCTTAGATGCTTTACAGGCTATTTCATCTTTTGTTTATTTATCATTCCCTGTTCTCATTTCATATGCTATAAAAATTCCATGAAGATGATCAACTGTGAGTGTGCTTAGATCAGTTCTATCTTCAATTGTAGAAATCTTTGCATCATATCTCATAGGTAATGATCTTAGTATTTTTTGCACGATAGGTTTATCTGTAATTTCTTCTCTTGCTACTCTGATTGAGTTAACCACTTCATCTACCCTATGAAAGTATTCAACAATATTTTCTTCTTCTTTCATTTTCATATTTTCAAACTAAGTTCTATAGGTCTATAGTTTGGCTTCCTTGACTTTGTCATCTCCTTCATATACAACCTCCAACTTGTCCCAGATTTCATTGGCTGATTTACAATGCATAACCTTTACACATATAGAATTAGTCAACCCTCCTAGAATTACATTAACTACTCTTGAGTTTTCATTACATATTTTATTTCCTGCATCGTCTTTGGGTGGAGCAGTTGGTGTAGTGTAACTATCTTCAACATATTGCCAGATATCAAAACCAAGAGCCAACTGGAATTTTTTCATTCTTACCTTCCATAGAGCATAGCCTCCTCCATTGAACAATGGTGCTTTGTTGTTAGACATTCCCTCTTGTTGATCCATATTCAAGATCTACCTTTCAATTGTTAGACTATGATGAAGGCACTCGCTCTGATACCAATTGTTGGAATATTGAGAGGGGGGCGTGAATCAGTATTACCCTTTTTCAACAATTAACAGTTACTTGTTATATTTTATTGATTACCACAATGAATCAATAATGAATTGTATGAAAAATAAATTATATAAATATATTTAACATCAATTACAAGGTTTATAATTAATAGTGAAGGAAAACAATCCTATTTAGAGAACCAACTCTAGGAGACACAAATCCCCTTCTTCAGAGCACCAACCCTAGGAAGCACCAACTCCCTCATCTTTAGGGCACCAACCCTAGAAAGCACTAACTCCCTTGTATTTATGGAAACAAACCTAGGAAGCACCAACTCCCTTGTATTTAGGGCACCAACCCAAGGAAGCACCAACTCCCTTGTAGTTTACAATTTTCTTAGTAAGGATATGAAAACTTCCATGCTCCTCCCTTCCACCCTCACTCCATAAGTATCTTCAGCTTTCCTTCCTAGAATCTACTTTTGCTATTGATATTCTGATCTGGACTATAGAGACACTTTATTCTCATCACTCCTTCTCATTTATATACTCTTCCAACTGGTGTGAGCTATGAAGCATTATGTCCCTTTATTTGGACCATTGCACCTCTTGATCTTAACATTAACAATAATCACTTTTATTATTCAAACATTTATTGTTAATTATTTTAATTTAGTGAGAGTGCTTTTCATAAATCGATCATAGGTATGGATCGATTTCTTTTTAACTCAATTCCATATTCCTACAAATATTTGCAGAAACCGAGTTCTGCAGAGGCGCTTCCTTCAACCCATTTATATGTGACCACATGCACATAACCACGGGCTTATTAATTTAGGTACTGCCTTCTTCTTTCTTCATTTTCCTTTTAGCCCCCATATGTCTAGTGCTGGGACTGTGTTCTTCAGTACTTCATCCTTCGAGACTTCAGGACTTTGCAACCTTTCAAATCTCTCGAATCATATTTCATTGAAACAAATCAGACGGTCAATATTCAATCCTCCATTTAGATGTACGATCCATGCTTATAAGAGGACTTTCAAGTAAATCGTCGGGCAGGACTTGATCAACAATTGAATGGATGGTTCTTGTTCATTATAGAACTTTGGGACTTCGGTCATTTGCTGGCAGTGAAACTCCCGGAGTAATGTAACTTGCTGATGTCACTTGTTGATGTGGCACTGACTGAGTGGCTACCACATATCACTTGGATTTGTGACTCAAGCATACCTGAAATGCCAATTGAACTTTGACACTTGTCTTTATCTGATAATTCCATGTATCCTTGCTAACGTAGATATCCTTATGTGGCACATGTTCTTCTCCTGGATCTAACGGTCAGGATACTTCTCGAAGTGTTCCTCAGATTGGACGACTCATGTCCACTTAGGGACTTTGGCCTTCGGGACTTCAAGTAATTTGATTTATCCAGTTCCCAATTATCCTGAAGTGAGATTCCCTGAACTGTAAACCTCGAGTAACTTGACTTCATATAATGGCCATTCTTTAGCTCGAAAAGGCTTAACATGATCCAACGGCTGTCGAGAATTTGGCTATTCAGGATTTCAGGCCTTTGGCCTTGCTTATCCTATCCTTCTAATTTCCTCGATCCAACGGTCATGATATTTTTTGAATTGTTTCCTTAGATCATATGGCTTGCATCTACTTTGGGACATTTGTGGCTTACTTTATCCTTCCACTAAACATGATCTGACGGTCTTGATATCTCCCGAAGTGTTTTTCAGATCGAACGGTCCTCATTTACTTCGGGACTTCGGGGCTCCAGTCTCATATTTTCTTATCCTATCCTTCCACTTAACACTATCCAATAGTCGATGTGGATTGTGGAACTATAACTTGCACATTGTTAAGTTCATCGCACAAACTTCGTAATTGAAGTTGTGCGATTGTTGGTGGATCAACCACAGTCGACGATCTTTGAATCGATGAGATCTGATGGTCTAGACTAATTACAAGATTGAAAATAACGTGTAGTTTAATTCTCCCTTCACACTCTTCAATTTGAAGTTATGTGATTTTTGGTGGATCAACCATAGTCGTCAATCTTTGAGTCGATGAGATCTGACGATCTAGACTAGTTGCGGGATTGGAAATAATGTGTAGTTTAATTCTCCCTTCGTGCTCCGCAATCAATCCCTACCCTTGATCTGGTGCTTGCATATCCAATGGTCCTGGTTTTTCATGTGGGGATTTCAATCCTGATCACGTTTCTGCATTGTGCTTTCCCTTTTGAGCTTCATGTGCATCATCGACTGTTGACATCAATAATAGTATGTCCAACACATGCAACATTGGGATCATCACCATGCTAATGTGCACTTGCCTTCTGATCATCACTAGACTAGCGCATTACCCTTGATTCCTTGATCTACTCCTCACTACACTTTGTTCATTCATTTAACTGAAGACTGGTTGACTAGTTGACTCAGACTAAGTGGCAGTTCACTCCCGTAACTACCTGAGACACTATACTAGGTGGCAGTTTACTCCCGTAACTGTTGGTGTGTGTCTAGATCACTCTACACCACCACTATGGTGCATTAGTTACTCATGTATCCTACATCCATTGTAAATTATTCTCTCTTTGAGTGTGGAATATGGTTAATGATAATTCTTCTATTCTTTCTCTCTTGCTTCTTCTTTCTCAATTTATCTCTGCAAATGTGTGTTGTATTTTCTAGCTAGATCTATTATGTGCAGGTTCAACACATTTACAATGAGGATATGGTTTCAAAAGTGGATTTATATATTATTATCTTGTAATTAATGAGTCAAATTTGACTCCTCTTTTTCAAAATCTAGTTCAGATTTTGTTGCCAAGAGACTTGTAACTGTTTCTTAACCTAGGAAGGTTGTTAGGATTCGAATTTGGCAGCATAGGAAGATATTTTTTGTATATATTTCATGAATCTATGAGAGATAAAGGGGGGACTCTTTTTGTAAAAGAGGACTATTGTACTACAGATCAAGACTTGTTTATTCCTTTGAAGTTAATGCAGAAGTTTCCTATTTCTGAAATTTGAGATTCATCACGATGGTTATGTTCAGTATGTGTTTCTTGTATATCATTTCCATGATTACGTTTTTCTTCTAGCATTGTCTGAGATTAAGTGGTAGGAAATCATCCATGTTTGATGCTCCTTTCACACTGATGATGCTTGTTATGTGTTAATGGTTACTTTTACAAAATTCATCTTCATTTGATGCTCTATTTAGTAATTAATCTTTGTGTCCTTTCTTCTAAATCTGCACTATAGATTCATCCACTGATTGATGCCTGTAGTGTAGTGGGATTTCTTCTCCTTTCCATCTCGCATTTTATATCATTTATTTGTTGAGCATAGCACCTATTTTTCCTCAAATCTGAAGAAAGAAACCAACCAGCTGTTGAATATAAAAACATTGAAATTTAGGCCTTGACTCCATTTCACAATGGTATATTTTCCTTGTTTTTCCTACCAACCCTTTTAAAAAAAAACAAACCTGTCCTATTGCAGAAACTGACCTCTGTGCATTTATTGATGAATCCTTTGAGTTATTACCAGTCATTAGACATCTAAGAGAGCCCTCTCTCATTGTATAGGTCAGGATACAATCTAAAGTTGGTTGAAACAGTAACCTTGGGGTTTTCTTTGATACATGCCAAAGAAATTTCCGAGTGTTAGCATTTTGGCGCCATTTTGAAGGAGAGAAGGTTAGACTTTCAGATCTAATTGTTGATGGTGTACAAAAATATGACACAAAGAGGTTGTAAATCATTCACCTGGTGACTACACTATCCAAAGGTTTTAAAGCTTGAAGAAGGTACTAATGACTCCACTGGAATTGATGAAGAACTTAGATGTTGCTACCATTGTTTCAAGGTATGCATGTTTCGACTTTTCACAAATTCATGGTTTCTTGAATCCTTTACCCAAGGATGAATAGTTTTTAAGAAATGGTATGAAATTTAGTGGAGATGATCTGAGTTTGACTTTGAAGCATATATCAAATTTTTGCGACTTCACTGAGCTTCTTAGAGTCAAACATGAAGATGTTTTCCTTAGACTGTTTTATGATTCGTTCCAAGGAAATTGTAAAGGTTGGGTTGAAGGTTTGTATGTTAGGTCTATTAGATCTATAACAGATTTTTGGATTGTCTTCTTGGAAACATGGATGGAAAAAACAGAGTTGGTAGCAAATCCTATTTCTGTTGAGGGTTTTAAAGAATATTTTTACATGTTTGATGATGATCAAATCAAAGAGGCTTTCTCAATTTTTTTACCCATGTATTTGAAGTCATGTAACTGTTCTTCTAAAGATAAGTTCAGTTTCTTAGAAGAGCTTGTCGAAAAACTTGAGAATGATCTTGAGGCCTTAGAGGGTCAAATTCAGTCCCAAGACTTTCACTATCAAAGCTTGTATTTTAAAGATCCTTTTCAACTTCCTTTAGATGTCAAGATTGAGAAATGTTTTGTGTCTGGAAATGAGTTTGGAAATCCACACCTGAAGTAGTATGTGCAAGTAGAAGATACACATGAACAGTCCATGGATGATAACTGAATTGTAGACTTCTTTGGGAATCAACGAAACATCCATGATTTTTATGACCCTATAAATTCAAAGCCATGTCTACACTGTGAGAAACAAAAGTATTATAAGTTACCCTTGTCATCACATGTTTTGGGGTCAATTATGTTCAAGCACAATCAACCAGTCAACTTATGTGAGAATATACTTGATTGTCTTTATTGGAAATCTGAAATTACTTGATTCAAAAAAAATTCTTACAGCTTAGAGTAGGTAGGAGTGTGAATAATCTCAGCATGGAAAGCATCTCTTTCAACTTTTTTTTTCAATTTGCAGTTTCATTTTGGTTTTGGTTTAGTTGCAAAATAATTTTGTGGCGGAACAGATCAGGATTGGATTTTAGTGGGATTGGTTTCAGGTCAACAAGAGAGTAGGTTATAAGTTACAGTTGGAAAGTTGAGTTTGGGAGTAGCCCAATGGATAGGCACAAGGTCTACGAGTTCTTTGCTACCTCACTAGGAGGATAGAATCCCAATTGGAGCCAGTTGTTAGCACCATGATTTTCAAAGAAAAGAGTCAATAGTGTAAATTCCATCATGTTCAATTTGTAATGGTCCACTTTCCTAAGTCTTGAATCACATTAAAAAGTGGGAAATTATGTGCTAAGGTCAAGTCATAGGTTAGGGTGAATGTCATGTCAAAAGGTATTATGGTTCATCATCACCTTTCATGAGGTTAGAGAAGGAACAATCATGACACTCGATGTCATTTGTACCGTTGTAAACTTCAAAAGTGTTCCCATTGTGCAAATCCCTAACTTGCCTTGAAACCTCTTGTCACTATGGATAACCACTTCCATTTTAAAAATTTCATCCCCTATCCATTCGAGCATGAATATTGGCCACCTTTTATTCTTCTCCATCACCTCCAAAACATTTGCATCATACATAGCCTCTCCAACAAGCTCCAAATCTCTCTGCTATGTAAATTCTAGTTGGTATGCAAACCTCGTGTGTTGATATTCGCTACACAAACCTTTCACTCTGTTTTTTGTTGTGCATTCTCCATTTGTTTCAATCAATGTTCAAGAGACTTTCTTGGATCCCATTGCAAGTTTTCCTCTGAAACGAATTTTCTTTTCACATAACCAACTTTACTTCATTTGAGATAAACCTTAGCCATCCCCGTTGTTGCGTCGATTTTCATGTTGTTGTTTGATGTTGCATTGGGTTTCCTATTGATTTTTGTTTGTTGCGTAGATTTTTCTACTGCTCTCATTTGTTGTGCACTGGGCAGAGGATTTTTATGCACAGAGGATTGTCCTATGCACAGGCTACAAGGTGTGTTGCACAAATAACTAGTTTAGTGATCAAACTTCAAGATCACTTTCTGACCAACTGAAGAGGAAGTTTGAAAATACCAGAGATGATTTTTTCAAGGACATACCAAATAATAAAAACCTCTCTCATATTTGCAACAAGTATCATAGATTGGGAGATTCGAATGAATCTTTACAGGCCACTTTTGCAGATTTAAGCATTAATGTTTTGGCCATCATATTTGGGCATGGATCCCAAGAGACTGGAGAGGAATGTTAGAAAATTAAGAGAGGTTTTTCACAAGAACAGTTTCATATACAAAAATCTCTCTCTGTTTTGAAAAATATATTTTTATTCGAGAGATATGATGTCATATTTGACCCTTATTTTCCCAGTATGCTGTGCAATCTGTTTTATTTTTGTTGTAGGTTACTATTGCGTAGCAGACTTGTTGTGCAGCTATTACAGAGCTTCTGGAATGCCTCCAGATCAACAAGGAAAGGTAGGAAAGTGTGAAATCTCATCTACAACGAATGCCAGAGGCAAAATATCATCATGATATGGTTTCAAAATTGGATTTATCTATTATTATCTTGTGATTAATGAGTCAACTTTGACTCCTCTTTTTCATTAGTTAGTTCAGATTTTGTTGCCAAGAGATTTGTAACTGTTTCTTAACCTAGGAAGGCTGTTAGGATTTGAATTTGGCAGCATAGGAAGATATTTTTTATATATATTCCATGAAGCTATGAGAGCTAATGGGGGGACTATTTTTGGGAAAAGAGGACTATTGTACTGCAAATCAAGACTTTTTTATTCCTTTGAACTTAATGCAGAAGTTTCCTCTTTCTAAAATTTGAGCTTCATCACGGTGTTTATGTTCACTATGTGTTTCTTGTATATCATTTCCATGATTATGTTTTTCTTCTAGCATTTTCTGAGAGTAAGTGGTAGGAATTCATCCATGTTTGATGCTCCTTTCACACTGATGATGCTTGTTATGTGTTAATGGTTACTTTTACATAATCCATCTTCATTTGATGCTTTGTTTAGTAATAAATCTTTGTGTCCTTTCTTATAAATCTGCACTAAAGATTCATCCATTTATTGATGTCTATAGTTTAGTGGGCTTTCTTCTCCTTTCCATCTCTCATTTCATATCATTTATTTGTTGATCATAGTGTTATAACCCTATATTTCATAGTATCACCTGGTGATTAGAATTACTTCCTCTAGTCATATTTTATCATAAATAATATTTTACTTGCAAATGATTTACAAAAAGAAAAACAAAAAACAAAAGAAAAGAAAGAAAAAGGATACAAACAGAAAAAATGAAAAGAGGGTATATATATATATATATATATATACCCATGAAAAAATAAATTTCGTTTGACTCATACTATATAATCATGATCAAACCTTTTAAATTTATGTTGATAGGTCAGTGAATAAATTTGGTCAAACAATTTAATCTTGGCCAAATTAGTTAGGTTAGAGTAATAATTAATCCAACAGTCTAAGCTGGATTAATTTGTTAGTTGATTAGGCTAGGATTTAGGTTAGTGATGTTTATTTCAATAAAAATTGCAAAGGGATCGTTAAAATACCCTTTATTTGAGTAAATTTGATATTTTTTTCTTAGTAAATAATACCTTGGTGACAAAAAGAAGAAAGGCTAAGCTTAGTGCTACCCATCGCATGATTTTATCCTAAGTTTCTTGTGGATAATACTCTTTTTCTTGTTGCGACTAA
>SNQJ01S0036508.1:106095-119671 GCA_010110895.2 Picea sitchensis
ATGAAGAGAAGTATTGTATTTGGAGCGGTAGCTCAATAGGAGGATGCCCCCTCGAAGAGGCAAGTGAACAGGAGAGGATCCCTTCCATAATAGGATCCATTGTATGGTGTTGCCCTACCTCATGGGTTTGATGGTAATAAAGGAGATTTTGCATATTGTTCTTGTATATCTATTGTGGTGTTTTTGTATTCAGTGTGGTTTCTTCTATCTTTCTCTATGGATCTATTTTGTATTTAGTATTTGTGGTTATTATATTGGTAGATCTATTTAGGTTCTTAACAGTGAGTGTCACAAATGGAGTCTGAATGAGGAAATAAATGATGTAGTTGGTACTGCCTATCTTATACATGATGTTGAGGTGGAAATGTTGCAAATATGTGGATCACTTCTGATGGTGGTCATTCTACAATTTGACTTGTGTCTACATGAACTGTAGTGACTTATGATCAATGTGGATGACTGTCTTCTTCTCGAGAATGTAATGCCTCCATTGGCAGTAGAATTGCACAATGGATTAAATTTTTTTGTCATAAGTAGGGTACTTACGGATGACATCTGATAGTGTCTCACTATTATAGGCCATGGGGTGGCCGTACTTAGTGAGAACTGCACCCACAACATAGTCTGAAGCATCTGTCTTGATCTCAAAGGGATGTTATAGGTCGGGTAATGAACGAACTAGGGATGAGCACAGACACTATTTCAAATCATTGAACGCTTGATGTTGGTACATGCCCCACACAAATGTTTCCTTACCACTACCCCTAGTTACTTGGCTAAGGGTCCATGCAATATGGGAGAATCCTAGCATGAACCTGCGATAGAAATTGGCAAGGTATAAGAAGCTATGAATCTCAATGAGCATGGTTTGGGTTGGCCAGTCACGGATGACCCATATATTGGTTGGATCCACATGCACACCATGCTCATCAATAATGTATCCTTGGTACTGGACCCTGTCCATGCCGAAGGAGAATTTTTCCAAGTTGGCATACAACTTGTGCTGTTGCAGAGTGTGAAAAACCTATTGAATTGATGCAAGTGTTCCACCCAAGTCTTGTTTCAGATGAGGATTTCATCCATATACACCACTACAAAATAATTGGTGAAGGTCCGCAAGATATCTTCCATCATCCTCATGAAATTTGTTGGCGCATTTGTCAAACCAAAGGGCATGACCGACCATTTAAAAAGAACTTCTTTTGAATTGAAGGCAGTCTTCCATACATATGTCTTCTCTATTGGGAACTGATGGTAACCAGACTTCAGATCAATCTTACTGAAGTATTTTCCCCCCTTGAGTTGATCAAGGAGATCATCAATTCGGGTAATCGGGTACTGGTTCCTGACTGTGATTTTATTTAGGGCCCGATAATCAATGCAAAGTCATCAGATTCTTCTGTACAAGAATGATTGAGCTTCCATAAGGTGATGAGTTGGATCATATATGCCCATTTTGGAGAATTTCTTGGATCTAACACTTGATCTCCTTATTTTCTAATAGAGAGCAGCGATAGACTTCCCCACTAGGTAGTGGCACACCAGGGGTCATATCGATGGAATGTTTGACCTGACAGTACATATGTACCCCAATAGGTGAGGAGAATATGTATTTGTATTCTTCCATGACCTTATCCACTTTCTTCTATTGCGTGGAGAGTTTGGTCGCGGAGGCCCTAGATGTGGCTGCAATCTTTCACTCACTCTGAGAGAGAATCCCGAAGAAGACAAACTTCCCGGTTTGAGAGATGACCTTCTTGCATTGCTTGGCAGAGATCAAGGAAATTGCACTAGGTGGGACTACCTCGGGTATCCTTTATAATTTCTTATTCAAAGAATCAATAACACTGTGAGACCTAGACTCATATACAACATGAATTTTCCATAAATAAGGTTGGCCCAAAAGAAGATCACAAACTTCAAGGGGAGAAATGTGACATAATACCTCATCTTTGAAGTGCTTGATGCCTTATGACAACTGGCACTATTGTATGACGTGAAGATTTCTTCCATGGTGGAGCCATCTGATGGTGTAGGGATGCTGGTGCAGCATTGTCGGCAGGGCCAACTGCTTGATGACCTCTGTTGAGTTGAGGTTCTTCTAGATATTGATATCAATGATGAAGTGCAATGGGGTGACTTTCACCCACATCTATGGATGAAAGAGGAAATAACCTTCCTCTGGCTCATCAAGTTCACCGGGATAGATCATGGTGGTTGTAATGATGACATTAGGTTTCATGTCAATGATCTGTCTCCCATTTTCTGGTTTTGAATCAAATTCAAAACCCACATTTTATTCAAAGGCTTTTACCTCAGCCGCAAATTAGTTCTTTGGGAAAAAATCAACAGTGTTATGCCAGGGGCTCTTATGGAAGTCACACCACTTCCCAGTATCTTTCTTCGTATTTCCATTGTCCTTCCTTGTTTGTGGATTAGAATGGTTGTTCCGATCCTGTCCATATTTTCTCTACCCTTTTTTCTATGGGTTGGGGCTTCCCTTTCCCTACCTCTACTGTGAGGGGTTCCCAGACCCTAACTTTCTCATATTTTGTTTAATCTTTTGCTCGATTTTGATGGCATATCGATAGGTCATGCCCAAGGATGAGATGTCCAAAAACTCCATTTCTTCTTAGATGTATCTATGCAGACCACCCTTGTACTTGAGCACCAGATGTCACTCTAAATCTTTGATACCAATATCAGTGTGCAAGGTATGGAAGATATTTGTGAACTCTGGCACTGCTTGGTCCCTTTCTTGCTACAGTGTGTTCCATTTTGTATACAGGTCATCATAACTTCCAACAAGGTAGTATTGTTCCTAAATAGCATCCCTAAAGGACTACCAGGTGAGCACGACTGTAAATAATGAGGGTTCCTTTGTTGTCTTTTTCTCACAGAAAGTCTCCAACCAATATTTGACACGGGGAACGAATTTGAGGAGCGCAAAAGTAATCATTTCTCTATTTGAAAAGTTATGGACAGAAAAATACCCTTCTAGTAGATTCAACCATTTGTCTACAACATATGCATCTATCTGACCTTCAAATATAGAAATATCAAAGTTTATTTGTATATTGAAGGGGGAAACACCTTCGCTCGAGGAAGATGTGTTTCCTGTTGGTAGCCATCAAAGGATTTTCTCAAAATTATCCACCATCTTGTTCCTCTGTTGTGTGAGGGCCTATTTGAGCAATAGTTTGAAAGGATATCTTGTCCCATCATATTTATTTTCTCCCACCAATGGAAGGTTTCTTGGGTGTGAGAGAGATTTTTTCCTCGAGAGAAATAATCTCAAGACCCAACTCTTTGTACCCTGACCTCATCGGGGAAATGCACTAAGAAATATAATGTGTAGACCACTCTGATACCATTGATCTGGTTTATATGAGCAGCACGCAATGAACATATATTATTATTATTATTAATGTAGATACAAAAGGAAAAATAATAGATATACGGTAAACCTGACTTCTATTCAATAAAGATATATGTTGAAAACTATAAAATTCAGACTGAAAACAAGCTTGCTAGAATTGTGGCGGTTTATCTCTGAGAAGAGATGTGACGACTGCACTCATTTGCAAGAAGATGAGAAAAATGAGGCTCTGAAAGCATATTTACAATAAACATTAATTACAAAACCCTAGACATCCAAAAACCTAACCCTAGAAGATGAAGTGATAAAATTCATGTGGGCCCCGTTGGGGTAAGTTAGTACACCAACTTCTCGGGGTCGTAAATTTTGCATACGATCTTTGTTTTAGGCACACGATAGCCCATTGGAAAGTTATATCTGAGTAATACACATTATTCCATCAAAATATGAATTTGTTTGTACTTTGACTATGGAAATCCCAACGTTGTTTAGGGTGTCAAAATGGCCCTGGAAGTTCAAGACTTGAAAACTAGGAAAAAATTGCCAAACTGAGCTAGTTGGAATAGGTGGGTGGCCACCAACATCCACCTGGATCACTTTAACTTGTATAGACCTTATTTTTGGACACCAATCAAAATAGAATGATCAATATTCTTTCCTCTTGGCCACATGAGAACTTAACCGTGAATAAAAGTGACTCAGAATCCTTTCTCTTCCAATGTTGAGATGGAGGGGAAATGTTTATTCAAACTGGGTACATACAAGACATCCTTTATCTTCAATAGTTTTCCAGAATCCAACGTGTAGGAGGTTTCTCCTACTCCTTTAATGGGATATTGATAGTCATCACCAAGTTTCACCTTATGAGGTGAATCCTTTTGAACCAGATCTAAGAGAGAATACTTGTAATTGGTCATGTTCTTAGAAGCACCACTATCAACAAGCCATTTGTCACTTACATGAGTGATTGTTCCTATGAGAGTTGATATCAATACATGTTATTCACTTGAATAGTAATATTTTATTTTCTTCTGAGTGGGTTCATCATCTTCTATGGCATGAGAATGATGTATTTTATTATGTCATTTTCTGATCTTCTCTTTCATGAGAGAAAAATTTCTTGCAATGTGTCCCATATTCTGGAAACGAAACATTTATATCTTGAGTAATGATTTTGAGTCTTTTGAGACTTCCTTGACTTCTAAAACTTATTAGGGGGATGATCCTCTTTCCTACTCTTTCCTTTTCCTGCATGTACTACTAGAGCTTGATCATAATTTCCCAACTTTTCTTCTCTTGCTACCAGTCTAGCTTCTTCTTGAGTGTAATATTCCCACAACCTGCTGAACTTCATTAGCTTTCTTCTATAACAAATTCCTTGAATAAATGATTCCCAATATTTTGGGAGACCATTCAATGTAGTCATCACTAGCTCCACTTTTCAACCATGTCTCCAATATCTTCAAGTTGTTCTTTTATTTGAGACACCCTTGTGATGTAAGATTGAATGGTTTCTGAATTCTGCATCTTTACATTCTTGAGTTGTGTCCTCAAGGTCATCTTCCGGTTGATATTCTTTCCTTCATACAATTGGGATAAGGCATCAAACATTTGTTTCGAGGTATTTAATGATGAGACATGTGGGATCAAGTGAGCCTGGATAGAATCTGAAATGATCCTATATTCCTGAACCAAATTCTTCTTGTGCTTTTCCTTAGCTTCATATCCCTCTGGCTCTACAACTTCTTCTTCAATAAAACCTTCTAGATCATTTTCCTCTAGAATGAGCATCACTCTATACTTCCATGCTTGAAAGTTGTTAGCGCCCTCAATATTATCATTAATATTTGTACTAATAGTCATTTTTCCCTAACATTTATATGGCATATGCCTTGACCTAGGGTTTTATGAGGAAACCTTAATTTTTCCACTTCAGTATTTGTAGATTTGATCTAGGGAAAAGATGTTCCTTACTTAGGAAACCTTCTTGGTGGGATCAATAAGTGCTCACGAGATCTACAATGGGGGAAAATAAGGATCTTCATTCCAGTGGTTAGACTATTACAAAGGAAACCAACTCTGATTCCATGTTAAATTTTTTATATGCTTGTTTAACCATAGACAATGTCACATCATTGTCACCCAACCATAGGCATCCACTATGCCACCCCTGAGAAAACTAACCTTTAAATAGAATGATTCTGTCAAGTCCACACTATAACCAACAGATAAACCCTAACCATCAACACAACTGCTACAGTAGTAGCACAATACTAATAAAGTGTACCTTTACCAAGAGAAGCACACAAGAAGAAGATACCAGAAAGACTTGCACCCTAGTTTCCATTGCTGCTCCTTAAGATTGCACCCTAGATGTTACTGTTGCACATCTTTAAACTTGCGCACTATTTATGAGTGTGTGAGAGTGTGTCCAAATGAGCTAGGAACCTCCTTATTTATATTATCCTGTCCAAGTGACTCAGGTTGACTTCTCTTTTTGGAGCCTTTAAATACTTTAATAATATTCTCCTTGGGATGAATTCTCTTCTATGGTTTTCACACATCTGTTTAAGGATTCTCTTACTTTCAGAATATTCTATTATAAGTGTTATAAATAATAGGTGTGCTCGTTTAACCATAGACAATATAGAGATATTGTCACCCAACCATAGGCCAAAGCCACCCCCGAGCACCTTAACCTTGACAAAGAATAATTTCGGAAGCAAACCCTAGGTGTAATAGCCAATCAATGTAGCGTACCTCTCTCCAGAGCTAGCACACAAGAAAGAAATTCCAAACCATAACCAATAGAAATTCCAAGCCTAAACCGAGAATACAGGTTGCAGCAGCTGCAACTACAACTACTCTCTAGACTTGCGCACTTACCCAGTTTCTGCAGTGCACACTCTTATATTTCTGCATTTGTAAGTTGTGTCTCTCAAATGAGCTCTGGCGTCCTGTATTTATATTGCTTCTCCTTAGTCGTCCGAGCTGAATTCTCATTCTGGAGGCTAAAAAATCAATATTAAATACTTCCTTTAACCAACTTGTCTTCTAGGGTTATGACCAATGCTATAGGGTTTCTTCTTGCTTCCCGGAGTATTATATTCTTGTTAGGGTTACATGTGGAGGTTAATACCTCCTGCAACTACCATAATATCAACTAGGGAGGTATTGAAAGAAATGGTATTGAGAACAAACATACCATTCAACCGGTAGCATCATCATAGCCATACAAGCTATCTCATGATTAGATCACGAGCACCATCATCACTATCAATATCATTTGACAACATCAACTACATCATCTCTTGAAACCATACTCCATCTGAGTAATCAGGCATGATGCTGAATAAGTCACTCACTTCAAAGAGTGATACAAGAAACATTCTTCTAATCCGGGCATATGCCCTTATAAGAATAACTATTTCAACAGATGTTGGAAGCCATGACATGGGATACAAGGAATATTCTTCTAATCCAGACATATTTCCTAGAAGAATAAATGTCCTAGACCATTTTCCATATGGAGAATGTCTGTCCATTAGTACATTGACCATCCATCTAGCTGATAATCATTTTCAACACTACTAATAGTCTATATGGAAATCATAACAATGTCATTCAATAGAACACAATTGTGTCTATCCATAGTAGTACACAACTACTATCCAGAGTTATTCAACCAAACCAAGTAGAAAACAACTACATTATCAATGAAACATAGTCACAACCAGTAGAACACATCCACTACAATAGCCTACATATACTGTCCAGAGACATACAGTCTCCATAGAAATCATATAATCTGATATCAACCTCCATAAAAACAATATCATGATAAAAATTGAGTCATATGGGCCATTCTTCCACTCACATCTGTGAGATATGGAAGATCATCTGCCCTCAGAATGTAAAAAATCAGCCATGGGCTATCTGGACTATTCTTCTAAAGCACAGAGGAATAACTGTCTCTGATTTATGAGCCTGGACCATTCTCCTAGCTAGGCCATTCCTTTGGCACTAATCATAGTGAAATCTAGAGAGAATGAGTCTTCCCTAGGGAATGCATATCCCTGATTGTTGAAACTAGACAATTCACCTAACTAGGCCATTCTTCTCACACTAACCATAGTGCAACTTGGATCGAATGAGTCTGCCCTAGGGAATGACTATCCATACCATTTCCTAATGGAAATGACTGTCCTGCACCAACCTCCAAAATGGACAGCTCTTTGAAACTACTCACAACTGTGAACTTCGAAAGAATGACTACCCGACAAGGCTGACCATTCTACTTGACCACTACTGAGAGTGATTTCCAAAAACAATGACTATCCTATACCATTCCCCCACACTAGCCACAAGGGGAATCATTTTCTATGGTACATCAACAATCTATCTAGCCATTTTCATTATGAAAATGACTATCTAATTTGGACCATTTTCCGAACTAGAAAATGCCTGTCCGTTAGAAATCTTAAACCACTTTCCAAACTGGAAAGGAACTTCTCATCCTAGACCATTTTTCAAACTGAAAAATGACTGTCCATAAATCAATAACACATCAGCGCTCCCTCCCAACCTGGGAGTAATCTCTTCCTTTTTCAATAAGTAAGTCCTCTCCATGAGCCCCAGCTTGCAAACTTTTCATCTTGGATAGATGTTTTACCAAAATATCTGCTATCTTCTCATTTGTAGAGATATATTGGAGAACCACTTCTCTTTTCTGGAATTCATCATGGAAAATGTAATTCTTTATCTCAATGTACTTTGGTATGTTATGGAACACTGGTTTCCTCTTGAGGCTTCATGTAGCTCTGATCATTACAATATATATTATGGTCGAATTCAACACTTTTGTTTCCTGCTAGCTCATGACATCGTGGCAAGGATCAAACTGAAACATATCCAAGTAGCACTTCTTCTGTCATCATGAGAGTTTTCCATGGATTAGCAATCCATCATCCCAAACTTCTGAGTAACTATTTTGATACACCGTCTCTATCATATAAATTTTTCACCATGCTTCTGTTATATATGAGATACTCTGCATCAAGTTGTTTGAATCCATACAAGGTCTTCTTATATCTGCATATATGAGTCTCTTTCTGGTATACCTAAAAACCTTGAGATTTCTTTACATAAGCTTCTTCCTCAAATGTTCTATTGGGAGAATAGTCTTTTACAACCAACTGATGTAAACTTTAATCCATGGATACTGCAAGAGATATTATAGGTCAGATAGAGGTGTATCTAGTTTATGTGAACAAGCTGTTATCATAGTCTTCTCCTCCTTCTGGAAGAACCTCTAGTTATGAATCTCGCAAAGTTTCCATTCATAATCCTTTTTCACAATTTATTACATATATTGTTCTTCATCATAACTTTCATTTCTTCTTCTTGATTTATTCTAGTGGGTTCAAACCAAGCTGGTAGTCTTGTCATTCTCAGTATAATAACTGGTTGTTCAGGATTTTCTTTCTCTCTTGGAATATTCATGTTATTCCTCATGTTTCTCTTTAGCTCTCGGGTCCATGGATTTTTCTATAGATTCCATTCCTTGAAGATTCCAACTTCTTCCTTTCATCATAGGATCATGGATGTAGATGGACAAACAATGATACTTTAAGGTTTGTTTTCAAATAAGACTTCTTCTAAAGTCAAACTGAACACATGCTGCTTTTCATGGCTACTACTTTCAATGGGAACATGGATAGATAATTCATAATCCTCAATGGATCATATTGTTTAGGATTAGCTCCCTCCTAATCCTTGCTTCATGCATGAATGCATGCTTTCTTTTGGAATTATGTAATGAACTCCCTCCATCTAAGAGAGTCCACACTTATGTCTGCATCCTTATTTCCTTCTGCAAAGTGTCACAAGTAGTTTTCTAATTTCCTCTTGATTGCTGACTTCTTTTTGTTTTGACTTCTGCTGGGTCTCTTTAGGTTTGATTTTGATTTCATCTTATCTGGAATTTGTTACTTATATAATAGCTTCCACAGGAATCGTTACAAAATATTTTCAACATACTTCATCTTTTTCATGTGTATTGCTTGACTTGCAGTCATCGTATAAGAATCCTTATCCTTTTATTCTTCCATAGGTATTGTTTTCCTTGAACATATTTTCTTCTAAGAAATAGAAATACATGATATGTACAGGAACTATGTAAACATGATATATACAAGAGCTTTGAAGAATGTTGTTACCTTGAATTAGAAGAAGAAGTTTGTTTTATCCTGGTTGACTTTCTTTTAGGGTTCCCTTTCTTCGGCAACTGTTGCTTTGTCTATTTCCTTCCTTTTTCTAAACTCATGACAATGGTTCGTGTAGTGACCATATTTTCGACAGTTGAAGCATTGTATCATTGACATATCATTTTCTTGATTTGGTTTCCTCCTTGAGACAAACTTCTTCTTATTCCTGAGATTGTTGAACCTTGTTGTGAAATATTGATCATCATCTTTCCTTTGGAATTTCTCTTTTGCACTAATCCTTGATTCTTCTTGTGCACAACAAGTCCAAAGTTCTTCGAATGTGGGATACTCCTTCCTTGTGTTCATTATTGTGGTAAATGCATCTCATGTCTTGGGAAGACCATTGAGTACTATATTTACCAGTTCCTTCTCTGAAATGATTTCTTCAATAGATTGTAGTTGATCTCTTAACTGAGATATTCTCACAAGGTATGATGTTATGCTTTCATCATCATTCATTTTCATGTCACGGAGCTCATTCTTCAGACTCATTAATTATCTAATGTTTCTGATTGATAAGAGTTTAGTTAGGGCATCATACATATTCTTAGATGAGTCAAGATGAGAGACATACTGTATCAAGTGGTATTTTATAGAGTCCACTATGATACTCATGGCATTGATGTCATTGTCCTTGAACTTCTCCATAATTGCAACATTCTAAGGTTCCTTCTCTTTTCCTTCTTCAAACTGTGGTTCCACGATATTTCCTTTCATGATATCCAACACTTTATTCTTGACAAGGATGAGGTCAATCCTTGTATTCCATGCTCTGAAGTTAGAAGCCCCTTATAACTTGTTTTCTGATTTCATAGAGTAAGTTATGACTTCCTTGACTTGGTCAACCTTTTACTTTGACCAAAAAATCAAACTTGGCATCTTAGCTTGCTGAGAGTACCAAGAGGTGTGCTGGGTTAGGGAGCACTAGGCTATCCAAAAATTAGGTCAATCTTTTCACTTAAGGTGCCTCAACAAGAGGGTTAGGGTATCGTTGTTGCAGCAAAAACTGGCTGCAACTGCAACTGTAACTGAGCAAATCCTCCCAATCTATCTTCCAGTGGTTAGACTATCCGAAGATAGTGTGGGCCCATAACCTATTATAAATAATAGGTGTGCTCATTTAACCATATAAAATATAGCAATATTGTCACCCAACCATAGGCTGAAGCCATCCCTGAGCACCTTAACCTTGACAGAGAATAATTCTAGAAGAAAACCCTAGGCCTAATAGCCAATCAATGTAGCGTACCTCTCTCTAGAGATAGCACACAAGGAATAAAGTCCAAACCATAAACAATAGAAAGTCCAAGCCTAAACCAAGAATATAGGTTGCAGTAGTTGCAGCTGCAACTACTCTCCAGACTTGCACACTTACCCAGTTTCTACAGTGTGCACTCTTATATTTTTGCAGTTTCGAGCTATGTCTCTCAAATGAGCTCGAGCGTCCTGTATTTATACTACTTCTCCTTATATGTCTGGGCCGACTTCTCATTCTGAAGGATAAAAACTCAATATTAAATATTTCTTTTAGCCGACTTGTCTTCTAGGGTTATGTCCAATGCTTTAGGGTTTCTTCTTGCTTCCCAGAGCATTCTATTCTTGTCAGGTTTACATGTGGAGGTTAATACCTCCTGCAGCTACCATAATATCAACACTAAGTACAAAGGTTACACTTGGAGGTTAATACCTCCCGCAGCTACCAAAACATCAACACATTCTAAAAAAATTAATACAATTGCATTCGTGGATTCTTCAAAATTATTTTCGCTCTATACTTTTTATTTTATAAACTTAAAATGGCTTTTACATTCTCATTATGGTGTTTTACTCTATAAAAATTATTTATGGATAATATAGTTTAAGCGGCTTGTGTTATGAGTTTTTTTTCTAGTTTAAAATATTATTTTCTTATTGTGATTATTTTGTTTACAGGTAAAATATTTGAATAAAAATGCATCCAAAAAAGAAGGGTCAATCAACTATGGAAAAAATTTATGGATATTCTACAATGTCAAAAACTTCTAATGTTGAATATATTTCATGTGTAGTTGATTTGAATGATGAACCTAATGAAGACATGGATGAAGAGCTTGTTGATGATTTAGAAATTCTTGTCAATGATAAGGAATGATAATATGGTGGATCTAGTAGTATGAGGAGAAGGAAGACCTCCTCAAAATGTGAATTTCGAGAAGAGTGGAAGACAAAACATTATTGGGTGTATAGTATCAATTTTGTAGATGGAAAGACTCCTATGAAGTGAAAATTTTGTGAGAAATACAAGGCTCAAGGTCCATGGGGTATTGGAAATGGATTGAATACATTTCAATATGATTTTGTAACAAATCATTCAAAATATTCTATGTGTTACAAGATTTTTCCCCTGCGACCGTGGATCATGTCACAATAGAGAAAGACCATATACAAAATAAATAACTATACCCTCACACACAACAATTATATGAGAATAATAAATACTTTAAGGAGAGAGAGAGAGAGTCATCACACCTTGTATTCTACATCTAATGTTGATCCTTTCTCTCCACCTTTGATGTTGCACATGATCTCCACTGGTATCAACCTATAAAAGAAAACTAAACGTATGCTGCAACAAGGTAGTTATATATTCAAATCATACATACAGCGTGCAACTATTACAATATATGAAGAAAGTTAAAATATATCAACAAATTGAAATTAATTTACACATGTGTGGGGGAAAGAGAACTCTTTTATTGAAAATAGAAAAAATGAGTAGTTACAACCTGACTTTAACCATCGGCATTGCCTCGAAGCCAAATGCCCAGGTTCCTCCATTGGTCCTTCAAGCATCAACTCAAAAACATGGGCCTTTTTTGAATAACCCAAAAGGGATAGGAACACACCCTATGGTCATATAAAGGAGAAGAAGGAGTACTAGAAAGAAATTTCTAGAACAAGGGGATGCTACTCAAAGGATGAAGGGAGATAGAGAAGATTTCATATTCAATAGCATAAATTTGTACCTTGGTTGTCCTCATATATTCCCTCAAAGGTGCCTTTATACCATCCTCACAAGGAAATCACCTCAAAGGTGCCTTTATACCATCCTCAAGGGGAAATACAAGCAACCTTAATAGAGATAATGGCCTAGAACTGAATGAAAATTGGCTCCCCTTAATAAAAAGGAATAATAGTTAAGTAATTAACTTTAGGAAAACCCTACTTTTAAATTAGAAACAATTTGAATTCAATAAATCTTAAAAATTTTAATTTTTTTTCTTTCTAAAACACATGATTAATCATTACTAAAATACTTAAACCCATTAATTCAATACTGAAACAAAAAACCTTCAATCTAAATCTTTATAAATATTTTTTTTTATTGGAAAACAATATTAGAATAAAAAAATTAAAATATAAAATAATTCTTAATGAAAATAAAACCTAAAAACACTCAATATTTGACTAACTTAAATTTTCTCAAAAACATTAAAATTAAATTTTAATTACCAAAGCCTTTTATATAAAAAACAACATTAATTTTTTTTAAAAGAAATGAAAATTTTCAAATAAAATCAAAAGCTAAGAACAAACAAAAAATTTGAGTAACTGAAAATAAATTTTTTGAATAACTTGATTAATTAGTGTAGTATTAGGGTTCTTTCCAACCGAACTTTAAGCTCTCCTCTTTCCATTTATCATTTATATGAAGCTTCTCTCTTCAATTATAATCCAGGCTTCTTGTCCTGAAGATGGATCCTGATATGGATCCGAAACGTCGACAATCCATCAACATCACTGTGGTTTTTTTGAACATTACTGAAAGCCCTCACCATAGAAATATTATTGATGGGGTTTAGGTGTTTGAAGTTTTTTTTTACGGGCTCAGGGGAGTCCAAGAATGATACCAATCGATAAACCTACCCAAAAATGCAAATTATTTTTTTTT
>SNQJ01S0036508.1:119787-138274 GCA_010110895.2 Picea sitchensis
ATGTGGAAAATTGTGGTATAATAGATGCCCCCTAATGTGTGAGGTCAAAATGGAAACTAATGGCTGAAATACATTATAACTCTTAGAGGCAAGGATGCAATGAAGTAAATCAAATTAAGGTTCCTAAAAAGATGATCCAAGAACATAAACCGTCATTAGAGATCAAGTAAGAGTATTATCTTCCAGAGTTGGGCATACCCATGCTCAAGAGTGATGCAAACATGGCCGCTAGATCAAGTACACTGTAGATCCATGACATATATGAAATTATGAATGATTTCCATGGCCACAAACAATACATAGTGGATCCATGTGATATATATAAATTAGTAATCATGGCCACGGGGAAAACATAGTGGATCCATGCAAAATAGATCATAGCCACAAATATATACATATTGGAGCTATGTCTCAAAATCAAAATAAGAGGATATCTGGAGTCAATGGAGTGAACAAGCTAATCCTATACAAGCACCGATATTTGAGGGGTGGTACAATATTTCAGGTATGTGCACAAAATATGGGATGCTCGTACTTCACTCGAAATCTTCAAAATGATACATCGTGGTACGAGTCTACACCAAGTGAATAAATGTGTTGGGGTCGAACATAGTGAGACATTATTTGATTACCATTCATTGATGTGTATTGTTAACAAATGTGAGACAACCCAACAATGATGATGATGGGCGTCAAGGTACCATGGTACAATATAACATGTGTGAATGAATGAGTTGGTGTCGAACACCTGGTATACTATATCAAGTAGGGGACATTGATGTATTCCCACTATCGATAGCGAGAGAACCTACCACCGATGACTGCAAGCCATAAGGTACCAAAAATGACTCCAGATCCCCATCCCAGAGAAATATGTGTTGAATTCAATAGGAAGAGATCCATTGGAAGGAAGGAATTAAGGCATCCTCCATCATCCAGCATGAGGGATAATAGAAGGCCAAAGATTTGGAAGGACTCATATGAACAAATTGTAAGGACCACACAAAGGTATGACTCCGGCATGCACCAGATGGAATAGCGCATGACAAAGACTCTCTGAATAATAACCAATAATGGAGACTACTAACAAAGATGAGGAATCTACCAATGGGGTCAAATGGAAACTAAGGTATTGAACGAATCCCTATGTGTGACCAATGATGGTTTGTCATCTATTGAGTGTAAGGTCATCTATTAATAATAGAAATAGGACCAGGGTGCAACTCTAGGTCATACTCTTAGAGCTATGTGTCGAGGTCGATAAGAGCATACCCACCAGAAACAAGTCAATGGGGAACTTCTATACTAGCATGAGTGAGATACAAAGATACTTGTGATGATGAGAGGTACATGAATGACACAAGAAGGCTGACATGAAAGGTCAAATACTTGATGTTGAATGATCGACTCAAGATAAAACTTCCCTTGAACAAAATAACAACACATTATGTGACTTAGGAATCATGGATTATAGACTAGGATACATTCGTGACATAGGATACATCAAAAAAAGATCTATATGGTTGGAAGAATAACCAACCAGAGGAGATTATGCTAAAAAAAGAGACAAAGTCCTAAACCCATACTAAACCCAAAATATTGAGACACCAACTCAAAGATTGTTCTTTGTTAAAGGGTGACAAGAATTTTTCCAACAAAACAGATAGACTATTCCCCCCCCCATTTTTTGTCTTTTTCATATTATCAAATCCTGAAAAGGAAGAAAATAATGCTATAGTACAATGGAGGAAATGAGTGTCACGGGAAATCAAACTAGTTCCAAACCAGAAGGAACACACCTATGCTCAATGCAAAGAAGCATGTGTAGGATAAGGACACTCAAGGAATGTTTCCTCCATGGTCGAGGTGTCGATTCAAAAAGGAATAAACTGTAAGGCTAGAAACTGGTGGGAATGCATAAGCAAATAGTTCAACAATAGCAAGATGAAGATGACATTAGGCCTAGAAGCACACATGGTTAATATGCAATGAAATTACAACTCAACAAACATTATGGAAGACCTATTGGTGAATTATCCAGAAAAAGATTGAGAAGAATTCATGAAGCTTCAATGAAAAGACATGGCGAGACTAAAAAGGGCTTTGATCCTGCAGAAAAACTGCAACATAGGTGTAAAAAATGCTAGTGAGGTAATAAATAGGAAACTCATGGAGAGGTAAGCTCTACCATCTATAAGAGAAACCTTTAAGTATCTTGAAAGGTGTAGTTCCACGAACGAATGGTGTTGATATTATGGAAGATATGTGGTCAATAAAGATAGTTGTGTAGTGCAGGTGGAAAGGACCCTACCTTATAGTTCCTGTAAAGAACACAATACCTATCAAATAATATGAAGAAATGCCAACATAATTGGCATGTATGAGAGGGAGTCTTGTGGGTAATGGCCATAAAAAGACTTAGAAGAAGATATGAGGATTCAATGCAAATTCATGGCAGGACTAAATAGGACTCCTGAGCCTAATAGAAAACTTGCAGCATGGGCACCAGAATACAAAGGGATTCTAAACTAGGACACCCATGGAAAGTGTTAACACTCAGAAATTTCTTTGGGTTGTATCAAAGAAAACCCCAAGGTAATTATTTCAACCAAATTTAGATTGTATTATGACCTATACAACCAGAGAGGGATCTCTCAGATGTCTAATGACTGGTAATAACTCAAAGGATTCATCAATAAATGCACAGAGGTCAGATTCTACAATAGGACAGGTTTGTTTTTATTTTAAAAGGGTTGGTAGGAAAAACAAGGAAAATATACCATTGGGAAATGGAGTCAAGGCCTGAATTTAAATGTTTTTACAGTCAATGGATGATTGGTTTCTTTATGTAGATTTGAGGAAAAATAGGTGTTATGTGTTATCACTCTGTAATTCCCAGAGGTTGTCAAATGGTAGAAGATATTGCAAAGGTAACTATCAAAACCACTTTTGAAATCGGGATCTAGCCCTGCCAGTTTCAGAGAGGGATCTCTCTGTAAGATTTAGATTTGTTTAAGTTTTGAATATTAGGCCAGTTATGATAGTCCAAATTTGTTTGTTTGTTTATAATAGTTGGTTGAAAGAATGCATTAATTATCCATTGGGCTATGGGGTCTATATTAAATATGAGGATCAGATTCAAATTTTTATGAGATTTTATTCATAGGGCATGGTAGTAAAACTGTTGGATCTATTGAGATTAAATGAGGTGGAAAAGACAGAAAAGATATGAGAGTCCACTAAGCAAAGGATAAGTTAATAATTCCCTTACTCAATTTCAGATGAAAAACATATAGACCATTAAAATACCAGAGATAGAGTATACAAGATAAATTTTGTTCTATTGAATTCCTTTTAATGATTAGAATCTAAAATAGATAAATGATCACAGATAAAAGGAAAACATTCAACACATAAAGAGAGACATCACCAACAATCTGACACAAGAATCATGTCAATAGCCCATTTTATTACTGGTCGATCCTTTGAAAAGATTACACAATAGCTCCTGGGTGAAAAAATCAACCCTCAAAACTTCGAAGGAAGAAGTATTTATACAATAATTTACATCAGATCCTGTCATAAATGAATAGGATATTATGGAGAAAAAATCCAACTAACTAGATCTCAAATTACAAAATATAGGAATGTTGTTGATCTATTCAGATCCTTGGTGTTGATTTTGTGGAAGTAGTTGGTGACTCATGTCTTTGACTTGGTTGATAGCTCCATGTTGAATCAAACCTCAAAATTACCTTGACTCAAGTAAAGAACAAAGATCTTCCCATCTCCTTGACTCAGGTCCAACTGTAATGCTTCTAGGAAAGATTTACCAGTAATGCTTCCATGTATACCTACAAACTTGGAACCATCCTTTGTCACTATACTGATCTTCTGCTTGTAATATGACAGAGTGATTATCTTGTCATTGAGTACCAATAGCCTAGGGAGACCCTTCTTGTGTAGTACCTCAATCTTACTGAAAAATATATAAACTCCAATATCCATCACTTGAGCCTTCTCCTCTAGCTGCATCATCAATCCTTTCTTGGTCAGGACCTTCCTGACCTCAAGGATGGTCTTTTTCTTGTCTTCAATATCCATTGCTTCTAACTCCTACTTGCTTTTGGAGTTTAGGAACCTAATGAGCTTAGTGGCCTCTGTAGGTCTTTCTCCTTTATCAATTTGTCCATCTCTTCCTCCATCTCTCTTATCTGTGTATTCTGTTCCATGATCAACTTCAACTTCTCCTCTTTGTGGCCTTCAGTTTTAGCCACCTCCTTTGCTTTCGAATATTTAGTGGCTGGAAGTTTCAGTTTCTTTCTCAAGGATGCTATATCAACATTTTTCTTCTTCAACAATTCTTCAGATGCCTTGACATTCGATGGGTCATACCCAATATTTAGCACCAACTCTTCTAGTGATTTGATCTTATTGTCCTTGGCCAAAGAGGGGATTTTCTCCAGCTTCAATTGGGACTGAATGTTATTCATCTCCCCTGTTTTCCTATGCATTTACATTTGGTCCACTGGATGGAACTCCTTCACATCAAACTCAAAAGAAGTTTTCCTGTAATCAAAAACTGTCTTGGTATGATGAACTTGTGGTTGCAGGAATGGCATTTTCATTCTTCCTTTTTCTATGTCAAATGATGATAGTAGTCTATATTGGGAAGTGGATGTATGCTTCCAAACCTGGGCATATGTGTTGATGTTTAGGAGTTCATTTCTCTGCTTGATCTGTTTGTACTTGTCAAAGATATTTGATCATGTTTGTTAATGAGAGGATTCAGCTGACAGAGTAGTTTCTGTTTGTTTTTTAGATGAAGATGTGGGAACTATGAAATGATAGCCTAAAAAGGTTGAGGAATGTGGTCCCTCCATGACTATGGTGGACTGCATTTCTCCTTCTTTGAGAAGGTCTAGTGTGTGACTAGTTTTAGTCCTCTTCCTATAGACTTGAAAGTATTCAGCTAACACCTCTGTGACTGAAGGGGAAACCTATTTTCTTTCTCTCTTTTTTGTTTTTATTTGAGGTGTGTTGGTATGTGAAATAGTGACATGGGGAGGTTGTTCTTCTGTTTCCAACAATGTATTTTCTTGCCAATCTGTCTGATTCATATACTTTTCCACCTCTGGCTTGTGTACATTAGCATAAGGAGTTCTCTTTTCTTTGACCGTGAGCTCTGAGATGACACCAAATGGGTCATAATTCCATGTGAAACTCTGAGTGAAGTTTATTTGTTTCAAGAGGTCGTCTTCCTCTTCTCTTGTAGCTCTATTGTTGCATATGAAAAAACCAATTTGGGTTTTGATTCTGAGTTGTTGTTTCTTCTTGACTGATACAAAATGGATTCCATCAGAGTTCACCATATTCATGATACATTACAATGCAAATATCCTTACAGGGAAATATTTTTGCAGTATGTATGGTGGAAATTCACATCCATGCACTCTTATTTCAGTGTGTTTTTGGTACAGATACCAATCGCCTTTTTTGGCCAAATCAGAGATTTGAAGAATTCTATGGACTTCTTCATTGATTCATGGCTCTATTATGCTACTGAGCATGAAAACCAGTGGGTGAAAAAATTGATCAATGAAATCCTTGAAGCTTAACTCAGTTGAATTTGAAGTTGAACTCAATTAAAATTGAGGAATCCTAGTTTGATAATCCTGGGTCATATTGTGTAAGGGAGAAACCAAAAAAAGGGGACCATATCTTGCTGCCATGATTGGTGAGGGAAGTTGGTGAGAAGGAACTCATGTAGTAGGTTGGATTGTAACCTATATGACTGCTGGAGAAGTGATATAAGATGTGGAAGAAGTAGGGATGGGAGATATAGAATGAGTTACTTGAGGATTAATAGAAGCTGGAGAGATAGAAAAGGAAGAAAGTTCAACAAACTGTTGAATGTAGGCTCTATGAAAATCTTGGTTAAGGTCTGATGCTAGATATTGTAATTTCTCGAAATCTTGAAGGATTTGCTGATCAAAATCTATTCCAGGAAAGAATCTTTTTGGGGTTCTAGATTGTAGGATGGCTTGATCTAGGATTTTTTCATCCACAAAGCTATTAGATTTGGTTCTGAAAAGGATATGCTCAAAAGGTAGATCAAATTGAATATCTTGGATTGTGACAAACTTCTCTGGAAGAAAAGTGGCCCAAGGAAGAGGACTACTACTCCCTTGACTTTCTGTTGTGCTTCTTTTTATGATTATTTTTTTTGGATTATCTACTAGTTTTATAGGTTTTGGATTAGGGTGAGAGGTATGAATTATTTTTGGAGCCAAAACTTAAAATTTTGGAAGCCTAATTAATTATTTACAAATTTTAACAACCTCTAAACATCTATCTCTTGAAATGTATATCTTTGATTGTTCAGAAATAATCTTTTCATATCTAGGGAAGACAATTCATAAAGTTGGAAAATTTGTTCAGTTCCCCAGTATGGTCGCCACTATGTTATCACTTCATAATTCCCAGAGGTTGTCGAAGGGTAGAAGAAATTGATAGAGGTAACTATCAAAACCAATTTTGAAACTAGTATCTAGCCATGCCAGTTTCATAGAGGGATCTCTCTGTAAGATTTAGATTTGTTTAAGTTTTGAATATTAGGCTAGTTATGATAGTCTTAATTTGCTTGTTTGTTTGTTTATAATAGTTGGCAAAAAGGATGCATTAATTATCCATTGGGCTATGGGGTCTGTATAAAAGATGAGGATCATATTCAAATTTTTATGAGGTTTTCTTCACAGGGAAGGGTAGTAAAACTATTATATCTATTGAGATTAAATGAGGTGGAAAAGATAGAAAAGATATGAGAGTCCACTAAGCAAAGGAGCAATTAAGGATTCCCTTACTCAATTTCATATGAAAAACATATAGACCATTAAAAGACCAGAGACAGAGTATACAAGATAAATTATGCTCTATTGACTTCCTTTTAATGATTAGAATCTGAAATACATAAATGATCATAGAGAATAGGAAAACATTCAACAAATAAAGAGAGACATCACCACCAATATGACACAAGAATCCTGTGAATATCCTGTTTTATTATTGGTCAATCCTTTGAAAATATTAAACAATAACTCCTGGGTGAAAATATCAACCCTCAATACTTCGAAGGAAGAAGTATTTATACAATAGTTTACATCATATCATGTCATAAATGACTAGGATATTATGGAGAGAAAATATAACTAACTAGATCTCAAATTACAAAATATAGGAATTCTACTGATCTATTCGGATACTTGGTGTTGATTTTGTGGAAGTAGTTGGTGACTCATGTCTTTGACTTGGCTGATAGATCCATGCTGACTCAAACCTCAAAATTACCTTTACTCAAGTAAAGAACAAATATTTTCCCATATCTTTTTACTACAGATGGAAACCTTGCGTAACTTTTTTTTATATCTCGTCCATCTTAGTATACTTGGAAAAAGTGGGTTTGGTGATGAAAATATGGTTTATCTTGTGCTGTATGCTCAGGTCCAACTGTAATGTTTTTAGCAAAGCTTTACCAATAATGCTTCCCTATATACCTGAAAACTTGGAACCATCCTTTGCCACTGTATTGATCTCCTGCTTGTAATCTGACAAAGTGATTAGCTTTTCATTGAGTACCAATAGTCTAGGGAGACCCTTCTTGTGTAGTACCTCAATCTTACTAAAAAACATCTCAACTCCAATATCCATCACTTGATCCTTATCCTCTAGTTGCAACATCAATCCTTTCTTGGTCAGGACCTTCTTGACCTCAAGGATGGTCTATGTCCTATCTTCAATCTCCATTGCTTCTAACTCCTACTTGTTTCTGGAGTTTAGGAACCTAATGATCTCAGTGGCCTCTGTAGGTATTTATCCTTTATCAATGTGTCCATATATGCCTCCATCTCTCTTATCTTTGCATTATGTTCCATGATCAACTTCAACATCTCCTCTTTGTGGCGTTCACTTTCAGCCACCTCCTTTGTTTGTGAATCTTTAGTGGCTGAAAGTTTCAGTTTCTTTCTCAAGGATCCTATATCAACATTTTTCTTCTTCAACAATTCTTCAGCTTTGATCTTTAGCACCAACTCTTCTAGTGATTTGATCTTAATGTCCTTGGCAAAAGAGGATATTTTCTCCATCTTCAATTGGGATTGGATGTTATTCATAGACACCTGCAATTTTGAAGTAGTCAATGAGGTTTTTTTCAAAGTGGAGAATATCATCTCCCATGTTTTCCTGTGAATGTCCATTTGGTCCACTAGATGGACCTCCTTCACATCAAACTCAAAAGAATTTTTCTTGTAATCAACAACTGTCTTGGGATGAGGAAATTGTTCTTGTAGGAATTCCATTTGCATTATTCCTTTTTCTGTGTCAAATGCTGACTGTAGTCTATGTTGGGAAGTGGATGTATGCTTCCAGAACTGAGCATATGTGTTGTTGTTTAGGAGTTCATTCCTCTGCTTGATCTGTTTGTACTTGTCAAAGATATTTGACCTTGTTTTCTCATGAGAGGATTCCACTAACATAGTCATGTCTGTTTTTTTTTTAGATGAAGATGTGGACACTATGAACTGACTGGATGAAAAGGTTAAGGAATGTGGTCCCTCCATGACTATGGTGGATTGCATTTCTCCTTCTTTGAGCAGGTCTGGTGTGTGACTAGTTTTATCCCTCTTCCTATAGACTTGAAATTCTTTAGCTAACACCTCTATGACTGAAGGGGAAACATGTTTCCTTTCTCTCTTTTCTATTTGTATTTGATATGTGTTGGTATGTGAAGAAATGACAGGGGGAGGTTGTTCTTTTGTTTCCAATAATGTATTTTCTTGCCAATCTGTCTGATTCATATACTTTTCCACCTCTAGCTTGTTTACATGAGAATACATAGTGCTCTTTTGTTTGACCCTTAGCTCTGAGATGACACCAAATGGGTCATAAGTCCATGTGAAACTCTGAGTGAAGTTCATTCATTTCAATAGGTCGTCTGCCTCTTCTCTTGTAGCTCTGTTGTTGCATATGAAAGAACCAATTTGGGTTTTGATTCTGAGTTGTTGTTTCTTCTTGATTGATACAAAATGGATGTCATCAGAGTTCATCATCTTCATGATATATTGTAATGCAAATATCCTTACAGGGAAATATTTTGGCAGTCTGTATGGTGGAAGTTCACATCCATACACTCTTATTTTAGTGTGTTTTTGGTACAGATACCAATCTCTTGTTTTTGAAAAATCAAAGAGGTGAAGAATTCTCTGGACTTCTTCATTGATTATTGGATCTGTTTTGCTACTGGGCATGCAAACTACTGGGTGATAAAATTGATCAATGAAATCCTTGAAGTTGAACTCAATTGAATTTTTCCTCACTAGTGAGGTCCATGAAGTCACTGATTGAGGGTTTCCTTCCTGATCCAATTTCTGGAGAGCACATGATAATATATCTAACTGAAAAAACAAGAATAAGTACACCAGCAATGAGGAATATCTGAACATTCCTTCTATTGAAAATTTGAAAAAATGATAATGTATGTTGTCAGCCAAAAACTGACTGAAATCAAATTGGGCTATAGCTTTTTCTTCTGTGGAAAAAATGGACAGAAAACCTAAGATAGGTTCATCTACCCATTCATTTGAAAAGTATCCTAACAGGTAATAGAGGTTAGAAATAATTTGGATTTCCCTGACAGAGAAGATGGAGGATGGATAGGGAGGGTTTTTCTTGGGCAACTTAGCTTCTTCTGGTAGAAAGATTTCAAAAATATGGGCTCTTTGGGGGAAGGAGAGTTTTCTGGTAGAGTTCATTCAGGGCATTGACAGAGAAAGGCATTGCAGAGTCAATTCTTGGGATCTGTAACATATGATTAGTGGATTCAGGGGTAATGGTGAACAAGGTTTCACCAAAAGAGGAAACGATGGCCCTTTGGTCAGGAAAATAATGGGCTTGACATTTCAGGGAAAATTCTGGAAAGTGGAAGGTCTGAAGGAACATGTACATAGGAAAATTGGACTCCCAGAGTCCAATTTCGTCACTCTGATCCAGGAAAATATCCCTTAGACAGAAGTGTAATTCAAAGAAGTCAAATTCTCACTTCGTCTTTGTAATTTTGTAGTCATTATCTGCCAGGGGAATATTATTCAGGTCGATGGGAGGGGGAAGGAATGGGTTTTCAGATGTCTCAATGGATTTAGTTTTGGGAGCCATGACTAATAGATTTATGAAGGTGAATTAATGGAGGACTGTAATTACCCGGCTTAACTGCATTTGTTGACAATGAACTTTGGCGACAGTTGGCTCAAAGCTTTGATTTGGCACAGTGTCGACTGTGTATGGATCTGTAAATAGCATCATAGTGTTGAAGAAACAGGGTTAACATGTGCAACGGAGGTGTCCGTTATATCATGGGGGGTGACAGGGTGAATAATGGTCACGGGGAGGGAATTGATTGGCCAACAGGTATGTGGGGTGTGATGTGTGATAGGTGATAGTGTGGTATGGTGGAAGAGTGAGGTGGGCGGTATTGGGTAGGTGGTTTGGTAGGATTCTGGAGGGGGGTCCAAAATGCGTTGAGGGCCGTCGATCTTGGCCCTGTTAGATGTTGCTGATGAAATTTGTGCACTTTTTAGTCGCAACATGACAAAGAGTATTATCCACAAGAAACTTAGGATAAAATCATGCGATGGGTAGTGCTAAGCTTAGCTTTTTTTCTTTTTGTCACCAAGGTATTATTTACTAAGAAAAAAATATCAAATTTACTCAAATAAAGGGTATTTTAACAATCCCTTTGCAATTTTTATTGAAATAAACATCACTAACCTAAATCCTAGCCTAATCAACTAACAGATTAATCCATCTTAGACTGTTGGATTAATTATTACTCTAACCTAACTAATTTGGCCAAGATTAAATTGTTTGACCAAATTTATTCACTAACCGATCAACATAAATTTAAAAGGTTTGATCATGATTATATAGTATGAGTCAAATGAAATTTGTTTTTTCATGGGTATTTATATATATATATTTTTATACCCTCTTTTCATTTTTTCTATTTGTATCCTTTTTCTTTCTTTTCTTTTGTTTTTTCTTTTTCTTTTTGTAAATCATTTGCAAGTAAAATATTATTTATGATAAAATATGACTAGAGGAAGCAATTCTAATCACCAAGTGATACTATGAAATATAGGGTTATAATACTATGATCAACAAATAAATGATATGAAATGAGAGATGTAAAGGAGAAGAAAGCCCACTAAACTACAGACATCAATCAATGGATGAATCTTCAGTGCAACTTTATCAGAAAGGACACAAAGATTAATTACTAAACAAAGCATCAAATGAAGATGAATTATGTAAAAGTAACCATTAACACATAACAAGCATCATCAGTGTGAAAGGAGCATCAAACATGGATGGATTCCTACCACTTACTCTCAAAAAATGCTAGAAGAAAAACATAATCATGTAAATGATCTACAAGAAACACATAGTGAACATAAACACCATGATGAAGCTCAAATTTCAGAAAGAGGAAACTTTTTCATTAACTTCAAAGGAATAAAAAAGTCTTGATTTGCAGTACAATAGTCCTCTTTTCCCAAAAAGAGTCCCCCCATTAGCTCTCATAGTTTCATGAAATATATACAAAAAATATCTTCCTATGCTACCAAATTCAAATCCTAACAGCCTTCCTAGGTTAAGAAACAGTTACAAATCTCTTGGCAACAAAATCTGAACTAACTGATGAAAAAGAGGAGTCAAAGTTGACTCATTAATTACAAGATAATAATACATAAATCTGATTTTGAAACCATATCATGATGATATTTTTCCTTTGGCATTCGTTGTAGATGAGATTTCACACTTTCCTACCTTTCCTTGTTGATCTAAAGGCATTCTAGAAGCTCTTTCATAGTTGCACAACAAGTCTACTACGCAATAGTAACCTACAACAAAACAAAATTTAGATTGCGCAACATACTGGGAAAATAAGGGTCAAATATGACATCATATCTCCCGAATAAAAATATATTTTTCAAAACAGAGAGATTTTTGTATATGAAACTATTCTTGTGAAAACCCTCTCTCAATTTTCTAACATTCCTCTCTAGTCTCTTGGGATCCACGCCCAAATATGATGGCCAAAACATTAAATGATTAAATCTGCAAAAATGGCCTGTAAAGATTCATTCGAATCTCCCAATCTATGATACTTGTTGCAAATATGAGACAGGTTTTTATTATTTGGTATGTCCTTGAAAAAATTATCTCTGGTATTTTCAAACTTCCTCTCCAGTTGGTCAGAAAGTGATCTTGAAGTTTGATGACTAAACTAGTTATTTGTGCAGTGCGCCTTGTAGCTTGTGCGTAGGACAATCCTCTGTGCAACAGAATCCTCTGCGCATAAAAATCCTCTGCCCAATGCACAACAAATGAGAGAAGTAGAAAAATCTGTGCAACAAACGAAAATCAACAGGAAACTCAGTGCAACATCAAACAACAACATGAAACTCGACGCAACAATGAGGATGGCTAGGGTTTATCTCAAATGAAGTAAAGCTGGTTATGTGAAAAGAAAATTCGTTTCAGAGGATAAATTGCAATGGGATCCAAGAAAGTCTCTTGAACATTGATTGAAACAAATGGATAATGCACAACAAAAAATAGAGTGAAAGGTTTGCGTAGCGAATATCAACACACGAGGTTTGCATAGCGACTAGAGTTTACGTAGCAAAGAGATTTGGAGCTTGTTGGAGAGGCTATGTATGATGCAAATGTTTTGGAGGTGATGGAGAAGAATAAAAGGTGGCCAATATTCATGCTCGAATAGATAGGGGATGAAATTTTTAAAATGGAAGTGGTTATCCATAGTGACAAGAGGTTTCAAGGCAGGTTAGGGATTTGCACAATGGGAACACTTTTGAAGTTTACAATGGTACAAATGACATGGAGTGTCATGATTGTTCCTTCTCTAACCTCATGAAAGGTGATGATGAACCATAATACCTTTTGACATGACATTCAACCTAACCTATGACTATACCTTAGCACATAATTTCCCACTTTTTAATGTGATTCAAGACTTAGGAAAGTGTACCATTACAAATTGAACATGATGGACTTTACACTATTGACTCTTTTCTTTGAAAATCATGGTTCTAACAACTGGCTCCAATGGGGATTCTATCCTCCTAGTGAGGTAGCAAAGAACTCGTAGACCTTGTGCCTATCCATTTGGCTGCTCCCAAACTCAACTTTCCAACTGTAACTTATAACCTGCTCTCTTGCTGACCTTAAACCAATCCCACTAAAATCCAATCCTGATCTGTTCTGCCACAAAATTATTTTGCAACTGAACCAAACCCAAAATGAAACTACAAATTGAAAAAAAAAGTTGAAAGAGATGCTCACCATGCTGATCTTATTCACACTCCTACCTACTCTAAGCTGTAAGAATTTTTTTTGAATCAAGTAATTTCAGATTTCCAATAAAGCCAATCAAGTATATTCTCACATAAATTGACTGGTTGATTGTGCTTGAACATAATTGACCCCAAAACATGTGATGACAAGGGTAACTTATAATACTTTTGTTTCTCATAGTGGAGACATGGCTATGAATTTAATTTGAATAATCCTTCCATATATTCATCTATAGGGTCATAAAAATCATGGATGTTTCATTGATTCCCAAAGAAGTCTACAATCTGGTTATCATCTATGGACTGTTCATGTGTATATTCTACTTGCACATACTACTTCAGGTGTGGATTGTCAAACTCATTTCCAGACACAAAACACTTCTCAATCTTGACATCTAAAGGAAGTTGAAAAGGATCCTTAAAATACAAGCTTTGATAGTGAATGTCTTGGGACTGAATTTGACCCTCTAAGGTCTCAAGATCATTCTCAAGTTTTTCAACAAACTCTTCTAAGAAACTGAACTTATCTTTAGAAGAACATTTACATGACTTCAAATACATGGGTAAAAAAATTGAGAAAGCCTCTTTGATTTGATCATCATCAAACATGTAAAAATATTCTTTAAAACCCTCAACAGAAATAGGATTTGCTACCAACTTTGTTTTTTCCATCTATGTTTCCAAGAAGACAATCCAAAAATCTGTTATAGATCTAATAGACCTAACATACAAACCTTCAACCCAACCTTTACACTTTCCTTGGAACGAATCATAAAATAGTCTAAGGAAAACATCTTCATGTTTGACTCTAAGAAGCTCAGTGAAGTCGTGAAAATTTGATATATGCTTCAAAGTCAAACTCAAATCATCTCCACTAAATTTTAGACCATTTCTTAAAAACTATTCATCCTTGGGTAAAGGATTCAGGAAACCATGAATCTTTGAAAAGTTGAAACATGCATACCTTGAAACAATGGTAGCAAAATCTGAGTTCTTCATCAATTCCAGTGGAGTCATTAGTACCTTCTTCAAGCTTTAAAACCTTTGGATAGTGTAGTCGCCAGGTGGATGATTTACAACCTCTTTGTGTCGTATTGTTGTACACCATCAACAATCAGATCTGAAATTCTAAACTTCTCTCCCTGGAAACAGTGTCAAAATGTTAACACTCGAAAATTTCTTTGGCATGTATCAAAGAAAACCCCAAGGTAACTGTTTCAACCAACTTTAGATTGTATTCTGACCTATACAATGAGAGAGGGCTCTCTTAGATGTCTAATGACTGGAAATAACTCAAAGGATTCATCAATAAATGAACAAAGGTCAGTTTCTGCAATAGGACAGGTTTGTTTTTGTTTTAAATGGGTTGGTAGGAAAAACAAGGAAAATATACCATTGTGAAATGGAGTCAAGGCCTAAATTTCAATGTTTTTATATTCAAGAGCTGGTTGGTTTCTTTCTGCATATTTGAGGAAAAACAGGTGCTATGCTCAACAATTAAATGATATAAAATGAGAGATGGAAAGGAGAATAAATCCCACTACACTATAGGCATCAATCAGTGGATGAATCTCCAGTGCAGATTTAGAAGAAAGGACACAAAGATTAATTAGTAAATAGAGCATCAAATGAAGATGAATTTTGTAAAAGTAACCATTAACAGATAACAAACATCATCAGTGTGAAAGGAGCATCAAACATGGATGATTTCCTACCACTTAATCTCAAACAATGCTAGAAGAAAAACATAATCATGGAAATGATATACAAGAAACACATACTGAACATAACCATCGTGATGAATCTCAAATTTTGGAAATAGGAAACTTTTGCATTAACTTCAAAGGAATAAACAAGTCTTGATCTGTAGTAAAATAGTCCTCTTTTCCAAAAAGAGTCCCCCCTTTATCTCTCATATATTCATGAAATATATATAAAAAATATTTTGCTATGCTGCCAAATTCGAATCCTAACAACCTTCCTAGGTTAAGAAACAGTTACAAATCTCTTGGCAACAAAATCCGAACTAGCTTTTGAAAAAGGGGAGTCAAATTTGACTCATTAATTACAAGATAATAATATATAAATCCACTTTTGAAACCATATCCTCATTGTAAATGTGTTGAACCTGCACATAATAGATCTAGCTAGAAAATACAACACACATTTGCAGAGATAAATTGAGAAAGAAGAAGCAAGAGAGAAAGAATAGAAGAATTATCATTAACCGTATTCCACACTCAAAGAGTGAATAATTTACAATGGATATAGGATACATGAGTAACTAATGCACCATAGGGGTGGTCTAGAGTGATCTGGACACACACCAGTAGTTACAGGAGTAAACTGCCACCTAGTCTAGTCTCTCAGGCAATTACGGGAGTGAACTGCCACTTAGTCTGAGTCAACTAGTCAACCAGTCTTCAGTTAAATGAATGAACAAAGTGTAGTGAGGAGTAGATCAAGGAATAAAGGGTAATGCACCAGTCTAATGATGATCCCAAGGCAAGTGCACATTAGCATGGTGATGATTCCAATGTTGTACGTGTTGGACATACTGTCATTGATGTCAACAGTCGATGATGCACATGAAGCTCAAAAGGGAAAGCACAATGCAGAAACGTGATCAGGATCGAAATCCCCACGAGAAAAACTAGGACCGTTAGATATGCAAGCACCAGATCAAGGGCAGGGATTGATTGCGGAGCGCGAAGGGAGAATTAAACTACACGTTATTTCCAATCCCGCAACTAGTCTAGATCGTCAGATCTCATCGACTCAAAGATCGACGACTGTGGTTGATCCAAAAAAAATCAAACAACTTCAAATTGAAGAGTGTGAAGGGAGAATTAAACTACACATTATTTTCAATCCCGCAATTAGTCTAGACCATCAGATCTCATCGATTCAAAGATCGACGACTGTGGTTGACCCACCAACAATCGCACAACTTCAATTGTGAAGTTTGCGCGACGAACTATACCGCGTGAAAGTTATGGTTCCACAATCCACATCAACCATTGGATAGTGTTAAGTGGAAGGATAGGATAAGCAAATAAAAATACCGGAGCCCCGAAGTCCCGAAGTAAATGAGGACCGTCCGATCTGAAGAACACTTCGAAAGATATCAGGACTGTCAAATCATGTTTAGTGGAAGGATAGAGTAAGCCACAAATGTCCCAAAGTAGACGCAAGCCGTCTGATCTGAGGAAACAATTTTGGAAATATCCTGACCGTCGGATCGAGGAAAGTAGAAGGATAGGATAAGCAAGGCCAAAGGCCCGAAATCCCGAATAGTCGAATTCTCGACAGCCGTTGGATCATGTTAATCCTTTTCAGGTTAAAGAATGACCATTAGATGAAGTCAATTTACTCGAGATTTACACTTTAGGGAATCTCACTTCGGGATAATTGGGAAGTGGATAAATCAAATTACCTGAAGTCCCGAAGGCCAAAGTCCCTAAGTGGACATGAGTCGTCCAATCTGAGGAACACTTCGAGAAGTATCCTAACCATTAGATCCAGGAGAAGAACATGTGCCACATAAGGATATCTATGTCAGCAAGGACACATGGCGTTATCAGATAAATACAAGTGTCAAAGTACAATTGGCATTTTAGGTATGCCTGAGTCACAAATCCAAGTGATATGTGGTAGCCACTCAGTCAGTGCCACATCAACAAGTGGCGTCAGCAAGTTACATCACTCCAGGAGTTTCACTGCCAACAAATGACCGAAGTCCCAAAGTTATGAAATGAATGAGAACCGTCCATTCAATTGTTGATCAAGTCCTGACCGACGATTTACTTGAAAGTCCTCTGAAAAGCATGGATCGTACATCTAAATGGAGGATTGAATATTGAACGTCCGATCTGTTTCAGTGAAATCTAATTTAAGAGATTTGAAAGGTTGCAAAGTCCTAAAGTCTCAAAGGATGAAGTACCAAAGAACACGGTCCCAGCACTAGACATATGGGGGCTAAAAGGAAAATGATGAAAGAAGAAGGTAGTGCCTAAATTAATAAGCCCGTGGTTATGCGCATGTGGTCACATATAAATGGGTTGAAGGAAGCACCTCTGCAGAAATCGGTTTTTGCAAATATTTGTAGGAATATGGAATCGAGTTAAAAAGAAATCAATCCATACCTATGATCGATTTACGAAAATCACTCTCACTAAATTAAAAGAATTAACAATAAATGTTTGAATAATAAAAGTGATTATTGTTAATGTTAAAATCAAGAGGTGTGATGGTCCAAACAAAGGGACACAATGTTTCATAGCTCACACCAGTTGGAAGAGTATATAAATGAGAAGGAGTGATGAGAAGAAAGTGTCTCTGCAGTCCAAATTAGAAGATCAATAGTAGAAGTAGATTCTAGGAAGGAAAGCTGAAGATACTTATGCAGTGAGGGTGGAAGGGAGGAGCATGGAAGTTTTCATATCCTTACTAAGAAAATTGTAAACTACAAGGGAGTTGGTGCTTCCTTGGGTTGGTGCCCTAAATACAAGGGAGTTGGTGCTTCCTAGGGTTGTTTCCCTAAATACAAGGGAGTTAGTGCTTCCTAGGGTTGGTGCACTAAAGACGAGGGAGTTGGTGCTTCCTAGGGTTGGTGCTCTTAAGAAGGGGATTTGTGTCTCCTAGAGTTGGTGCTCTAAATAGGATTGTTTTCCTTCACTATTAATTATAAACCTTGTAATTGATGTTAAATATATTTAGATAATTTATTTTTCATACAATTCATTGTTGATTCATTGTGGTAATCAATAAAATATAACAAGTAACTGTTAATTGTTGAAAAAGGGTAATACTGATTCACCCCCCCCTCTTAGTATTCCAACAATTGGTATCAAAGCGAGTGCCTTCATCACAGTCTAACAATTGAAAGGTAGATCTTGAAGATGGATCAACAAGAGTGAATGTCTAACAACAAAGCACCATTGTTCAATGGAGGAGGCTATGCTCTATGGAAGGTAAGAATGAAAAACTTCCAGTTGGCTCTTGGTTTTGATATCTGGCAATCTGTTGAAGATGGTTACACTGCACCAACTGCTCCACCC